>JTDE01000877.1:125903-150199 GCA_014338405.1 Paragonimus skrjabini miyazakii
AGGCTCATGGTTGATATGATGATAATGATGAGTAATATTTAAGTACTGGTTTATTTGTGGAGTACAAAATGTCTAAGTATCACTAGTTAACCGAGAGTCCAAAGGTCCGAACTGCCCTTGATAAAATGAGAGTGTCGATTCTAACCTACTATCACCAACATCTTCACTTGTAATCTGTACAGTTCTAGAAAAGTTCGTTTTTGAACAAACACGACTGTTGGAGGAAGCCCTTAACTCGCTCAGGGCTCAGCTCAGTAGGAATAGTACTCATATGTACCAGCATGTCACACTCGGTGGTAATCACCTAGCTAGAACACGTATGATGCAAGCATGTTGTATCGACTCACGCCAAACCATTTTCATATCTTGAATATATCAGCTTTCACGACGAAGCGGATTTCCATAGGACAAAACATCTCAATCTGAACAACGCTTTTCAACGAGCTACTGACGTCGATTTGGGTACTGCAGCAAGTTGCCCCTTTTAATGACATCTATTTAGGGCTAAAATTGTAGAGAGAAAAGTACACACCGACATGAAGCACATTCGACTCATTAACTGGGCTACAAGACTGAGAAGTGTCATGCGCCGCATAGCCTTTGGCTACACGACTATATAACATCGCGTCATGGTCCAGAAATGATGCAGTAAACTTGGAAACACAACATGACGTGTCTCCGTTTCTAAGGGAACGTTCGCACCCGATGGCATCAACTCGTAAGCAACGCGGAGATTATGAAGCGGGTATTTGGCGGCGACTGCCGAACAAGTTCCTTCGATCAATCTTTAAGTCTGCAGATAGAATCTTAGGCCATTTATTAAGGATGCCATCTAGTCGTCTGATACACCGAGCGCTCTTTACCGAGGCTGCGGCCGACCGGTGTAAGGTGCGAGGTGGACAGATGATGGCCTGGCCAATGTGGGTCAGGTTCATCTCCCAGGTTGGGAACCTCACGACTAACAAGGTCGATGGCTGGAAAGGTTAGGTAAAACGGCGGCTAATCGAGCCCGGTGGTGTGAATGTTGTCGCCGTTTGGCCGAGCTGTCCGGGAATTACGTGTCATTAATGATACGGGGCAGCGAAAATCGTGATGAGGCTATACTTTCACTCACAGCTCAGTTAACTGTTTGTAAGTTGTAGGCACTTTGATTTTGAAGGTTTGAATGTAGGTGTGGCCATTTTTTTATAGATATTTCCCCTGCCCTCCTGTTTATTCTTCTTGGATAGGGATTTCCTTTTTCTTCATGACCGTAAGACAGTAAAGCATCGGCGGGGACCAATGACGTATTGCTGTTTTCGAAAATGATTAGCTGTCAAATTAATTTTTTAGCCAGGCTCTTTTGAATGGATTTATTAGACCTAAGTTCCGTCCTTGTTAGAGCTCGTCAACACGAAATAGTCATGCCATGATTGGGATTTAAACACCGGCCCGCGTTCGCATTAAATGAACGTGATAGGTACTACAGTTCTTTGGATGAGATCGGGTGGTCTAAGCATTGCATATAAGCGAATGTAGCTGACTAAACCGTTTATACCTGATAGGAAATTAACAAAGCAGTGATCAACACGGTCGCCTCATGAAAACCTGTGCCATAATTCGGATTCCAATCGTGGTAAGGATAAGCTTTATCGACGGGTCTTAATAGCAGTGAAACTCAAGCTTATTTGTTCTTTTAAATACCGGATGGCTGAAAAAACAATGTATGTAAATGCGATATTAGTATGCTGATATCAGACGTGAGCGACACGGAATTCAGTTCAATCTCCTACCACTTCGCACCAAGTAAAAAAAAATTATCCCTAAGTTCAGATTCCGATTACTCAAATGGTGATTGACTGTGCAACCAAATCTATCCCAACTGCGTTCACTCAGAACGAAAAATGAACAAAGTATGACACAGTCTAGAACAATCGCTGTTACTTGCATTAGTCACTCAACATGGACGCTTGGGATGCATCTCAGAAGCATAAGTTCTTATTATCGTTGTCCGAAACAGACCAAGAGCGAGCTAAGAACAAAAGCTGTTGTAGAAGGATACAGTCTAAATAGGCAACAAAGGCATCGATCAGGCATTCAGTGATGACTATTCTTTGCCCCGCACTTTCATAGTGCTGTCACAATTCCATTATGAAAGCAACAGAACTTCAGCCATTTCATGTGCAACTGTGCTCATTGATGTATGTAATTCTACTCAGATCTCCCGATGGCTTACGTGACAGATTCTCGCTCATCATCACAGACAGCAATACATTAGTGGTTCACATTGATGCTTAACTGCCAAAAAACCACGAAGAAAAAGTAAACCCTGTAAAGGAAGACAGAAAAAAGAGAAAGGTGACCTAACGACTAAAATAGCTACGTCTATATTCAAACATAGAACATAAAGGCGCCTACACCTTCCAAACAAACAACCGAGCTGTAAGTGAAAGTAAGGCGTCATCAACAAGACAGCTTTCTTAGGAATTTCACTGCCCCGCGTCATTAAGTGAACTCACTTCACAGACAACTCGACCAAACAACGACAACATTCACGCCACTGAGCTCGGTTAGCCACCATCTCACCTAACGTCTCAAGCCGTTGAGTCTGCGAGTCCCGAGAGCTCCAGCCTGGAAGACGAACCCGATCTACAGTAGCTAACCCCTTCGGGAACGATTTCATTTGTCTACACCAGGTCATCATCTGTCCACCTCGCACCTTGCGCCAATCGACCGCAGCGTCGGCAAACAGTGCTCGGTGTGGCAGACGACTAGCTGGCATCCTTAGTACATGACCTAACCATCTAAGTCTGTGCAAATGTAGTGTTTGAACAATAGAACTCGTTGTACAATCAGTGCCAAACATCCGCTTCCTAACCTCTTCGTTGCTTACTCGCTGGTACCACCCGATACGAGCGATTGAACGCAGACATCGATGATCAGATACCTGAAGACGGTTCACGTCTTCTACCTGGAGCGGCCAGGTTTCGCTACCGTAAAATAATACACTTCTCAATGTTGTCTGATATACGCGACTCTTAAGTTTCAGGGAAATACCTCTCTGTCGCCATAAGTGCCTCAGATCAGTAAACACTGTCCAAGCCTTAGAAATACGCGCCTCTATTTCATTCCCTACACCTCCGCCGCCGCCGCCGCTGATGCAGCTTCCCAGTCATGCAAATCGGTCAACAATCTCCATGACTTCATTATCTAACATCAAACTTACGTAATCACAGCACTTTGCATTTCGAGGCTGCAAAGCGCATTCCGAAGTATTTAGCAGAACACGAAATTGCAATCAGCGTTGCTTGATCCGCTTGAAAGTTGTCAAACAGCAACACCTTATCGTCAGCATAATCAAGATCAGTCAGCCTTCCACCAGATAGGGGGTCCACACCAGCATCTTGTGACTGCCGGAGACAATCCTCCATTAGTTCGTCCATGACGAAATTGAACAAAAATGGTGAAAGGGGACAGCCTTGACGAACGCCGCTTCTGGTGCTGAAACTGTCAGACAGCTCACCGTAAACCCTAACCTGAGCAGAAGTATAGGAGTAATGCGCCGACAGTATGTTCACATACTTGGTCGGTACACCCCTGCGTTTAAGCAACTCTAAGAGTGTAGATCGATCCACCCAGTCGAACGCACCTGTATAGTCGAGGAATACGGCGGCTGTTGGCCGACGGTACACATGACGCTGTTCGATTCTCGTTCCGTTTCGGTCCACGTTGTTTTGCAGTGACATAAACACGCATGATCTAATAGTAACAATCCGAATTCCAAATAAATTATATGAACAAACGATACAAACACAGTTATGGGACAATCAGGAAGAATCAGTAAGGACATGAGAAGACAGAACACAAGGATTTCATGATGACCTTACCTGAAATGCGGTCGCTGGCCAACTCCATCCACAAGTCCCTCTAGAGCAGCTCTGCGTAATGCAGCATATAAACGAACCAGGCTGGTGATTTGCACCGGAGATGGATTCAGTGCCCGTAGATATGAACGGATTAGTGTGGCCAAATCCTCCCGGTTCACAGCACATATCGTATCTACATCGGTACCATCTAGACCGGGATCTAATTCGGGCACGTATATTTCAGTGAACCGATTTCGCAAGCCGATAGGTAACTCACGTTTGCCAACATCGGTTGAAGGGTTCATGGCAGCAAACAAGTGAAAATTGGAACTACGTTTCAACGGCTCCTTGTCTCTGTGGACCAGAACGAAGTGTGTAAGGAAATGTGATAAGCAACTGGTGAGTGATGGCACGAGGTTTTACGGGCATAGAGTTCAAAAGGTAAACTGCAAACGTAAATGATAGTCATTACCGTGAACTGTACAGACTTTTATATGAAAATAGTAAAAACTCGAGGTGGTAATTCTCGACGAGCAAATGACAATGATGAATGAGTCAGTGGGTTTTACAGCGGTCCCTTTTACTGGTGATATTCAGACGCATACCATTAGGTGGCACAAACCCGAACAACAATTCGAAGTAGCTAAGTTCGAGCCCACGACCGCGAGTTGACAACGAACTACTTCGGGTTGTAAAACTAATTCGGGTACAGTTCTTCAATACTAGTGGAGCAGGTTGCGGGAACAACAGCAGAATTTCATAGATATGCCTAACTTGTTTGAAGTACAAGACACTTCAATAAGACTTGTGATGTCAACAACACTGAAAACCACTTTGATAAGTGTCCAGTGAAATTATGCATCGCACCCACCAGTCAAAAGAAATTACCGCCATGAAGTCATAAGAATATCATTCGTCACGTCTCATGATGATCACTTTCCCATTCGACAATTCATAGCTGGCCTCGTTTTTAGTTCAACTGATCAGGTGTAAACAGGAAGTCAGACAACAAAATCGACCAGTTACAAGCGATACTTATAGGACCAGTGGTCCAAAAGGTGAGAAATTTGGATAACAACACGAAGGACGTCGGTTTGAATTTCGTTTTGGACGTCAATCAGACGATCGTCTGTTCGAGCTCGATTATCGCGACTGCTCCTCTATGGGTTTGGACAATTCAGCAGTGACATGTGATCTTTTATCTAACGTGACAGAGAGTATTTGGGGTGTGGTAACCCAGAGACGTAATCGATTATCTCTATCCGATTAGCATGAGAAAGGATTAAGTCGGTCGTAAAATGTCTCCTTGAGAGTGAGAGTATCAAAAAAGACTAGATCATTGTTGTTTCGACCTCTAACTGTTGTAGTTGATGTAAACTGATATGAATTTCGTCCAACAACACAGTTGATGTTACCAAAGAACATACCAACCGAATATTGTTTTCAATCAAACTGTTTAAAGAGGGGATATTTATATAAAAATCATAAAAATCATCGTACTCGAGTAACTCGTTGAAACCTATCGGAATCAAGAAAGAGGAAAAACGTTTCATACATAGACAGAGTTTACGACGGTCGCAAAAGAGAAGTGTAACGTTGTGTAACGCGAATCCGATTTGAACGAACAGCTATGTTGCACCTTTCATTCGCAAATGCTAAAACGGACTGTGAATCTCAATTGGTTATCAAGTAAAGTCCACAGCACAGTTCGCTGTCTGTAGAAAACTCAAAAAGTGTGGAGTGTGACTCCTGATAGTGTTGTGGTCATTGCGAGTGCTTTTGTCATCTGGTCGTCTTGTATACCGTACAGATATCTGGCCGAATGTATTCTAATTTTTTGCTGAGATATCTGGTAACCAGCTGTGATTAACGAGGTGGTTGTCAATTGGTAGTGTGTAACATTTGAGTTAGAAAATCTGGGATTATACAAAGAGCTTTTGCGTAGTACGTATTACTCTTTTTCGCGTTTTCACCTTTAAATAAAAACATCATATTTATTCCTTTTTTTAATGGCTGTATGGTAGTCAACACTCAATTTCAACCAGTGACGTACTGCTGCCGAGAGGAATAATTTGGCCGAAAGGTTGCACAGCAAGTAACATGACACAGAAACACACTAGTTCCTCAACATTCATGAGACACGTACCCGCGTTCCACTAAGGTTAGAGATCCGCGTTCCGAATCCAATAACCCACTCAAACTGTCGAACATCTCAGCCGGAGCTAAATTTATCTCGTCCAACAACACCCAATCACCGTCTTGCAAAGCACGAACTAGAGCTCCTTCAATAAACGCGAATCCAAGAGATGGTTGATTGGCTTTTGCGACCGCTTCAAGCCGACATTGTAACCGATCCAACTGTTGTAGAAACGCAAGCCAATCAGACCGCGCAGAAGTCTCCGGTCGTGTCACAGCCAGCCGGGACGGGTGTTGCATCAACGTGAACAACTCACGCCAACGGCCGTCGTTAAAGCAAGTCTGTTGATGAAAACAGAGCGGGAGAGAGAAAACCTCATTGAAAAAGAATGGTTTTCAACTGCACATGTCAACCAGTCTTCGGACAAGATTAGCATGCGTGTGTAACGAATTTTGGAAGTTAATTCAGCTAACGTAACTCGGTACAAGTGGTTGACAATAATGATACAAAAGAGATCGACGAAAGTGTTAGAGGGCGAAACAAATGGCGAGTAAACCAAAACTAATCTGGGAGGCGCAGATGCTCACATATGGTCGCCATCGAAAGTCGTCATAATCTCTGGTTTATGTTTGGAAAGGTGACAACGCCCTGGTGAGACAAACATGAGGTCATGATTAGATCTTGGTTCATGCACTGATCACACGACTAACGTTCGTAGCCAAACCCAACACACACACACAAACAGAACACAATATGGCTAACGAGCGGTTGACATACGCGAGATGTGTCCCCATCAATGGTGTGCGAAATGATACAATTTCTTTCAATGGCAGACACAGTCTAGTCATACAGAAAACATGTAGGTAAACCCTCTCGTTATTAACGTGGTGTTCTCAATACATGCCGGAAACATTGATGATCGCATACGAATACCTTGGGGATCAGTCAACTTTGCAACCCGTATGGCAGAAACGAGCACAGTGATGTGACTTAATAGTATCAACCAAAATCAACCAGTATGACATGAACAGACACCACAGGGATTACATATTTCAAGCACGATTAAACAACTGCGTTATCTACTTGAAATGCATTTTAGATTATTGACAAGTGGTTTGTTATTGGGATAAATTTAAGTTGAACATCACTCACATTTGATCGCAGTCCTCGCATTCAGGTAGACTTTTCAATCAGCCTCTTTCGAAAAGAGGCACTAGACTTGAGTTTCGTTCTTGTTAGAGTCCATCAGTGATGAATATACTTCCCACGGCTGAGATTCAAATTCCGGCCATTGAGATCATTACTCACAAGCGAAAGTGGTTGAGCGTGCAGGTGTGATAACTCGGTCGTGCTTAGTGTTGGGTCAGTGGCGTAATGGAAACGTGGTCAGAGTTCTGATCCGGGTCGTGGTAAGGATACGCAATACTGACGTGCCCCAACAAGAGCGAAACTCGAATCTAGTGCTCCTTTCTGAAAGAGACTGGCTGGAAAATCTATCTGAATGTGAAGACTGTGTGAACTACATTCTGTTGAAATACGGCATAACGTGTCCCCCTGCCGGTTTATTTTGTGGGAAAGTTGAAAAGTTCATGACCCTTGGACGGTAGTCTGTTAAGTGAAAATATGATTTGAGTGCTTCCGGGTGTGTTGCCTACTGTGCTGAACAGCGTTCAAGCAAAAGAACATCCGAAGAAAAATATGACTGAAATATTCGTACCTCGAATATGCAATCGAAAAATGGTCGATACACATCGAAAGAATAGGAACGTCTTTCACACAAAGAAAGTTTAATAATAGTTCAACGGTCTTTCCAGAGTTCAAATGTGCACAGTTCGTAAGGAACGTCGTGCTCCTAAGTGCTGGTCGCGTGTTACCTCTCAAATAGATTTGACTACAAACGGAATGTTTCATTTTCCGCTACTATTTCAGCATTATCCATCTCCCTTGGTCTTGTGCTTGAGTATGTTGTGATGCGGACGCCAGTCGTCTGAAACTGGCTGCACTCAACACCAAGTTCATAGATTAATACAGGAAACAGGACAATTTTGCCCATGTGTACGTGTCCCTGTGTTGGTTGGTGAAAAATTGTGTTGGACGATTTATAGGTGTAAAGGAAAAGCGAAAAGAAGCAGACAAAAAGAACTTGATGAAGCTGCTGGCGTGCAATCACATCGGCAGGGAATACTGAAACACACTGGAACAACATTCAGTCAAACATGCGCAATTAATTATTTATGAAAGAGGGTTGGAATAACGGTGAGGAAAGTGTAGCGCAGGTTATTTCCCACGTACGTGCCAACTGACGAAAATTTAAGAAATCCCAACCGATTCGGCTGTAACTATAGGGTTGGGCAACGCACTCCAATGAGAATAGACCTTAAGTGCGAAGTAGTTCTGTTTGCAAAGTAACTTGCCTACTTCAAAACCCAGTTTCAACAAGTGACTCTTTAAATGTTCACACTTGCTTAGTGGGAGGAAATGTGTCAGTGGACGGCCCAGGATGGCCAGCAGGAACTAGGTGTCTTCGAAAATGTCCGGAATTTATTGAGAATTGCCCCAGTTCTGGATAGAGGATTTTTCGAACCCCAGAATTTTTTTAGTGCCCCCCCCCCGTCTGTGAACACTTTTAATAAGGGTCAAATTTTTTTCACTGTTCAAATCGTCTTATAAAGTTATCACGTCTTCCATGCCCTCTAGAACTAGACAAAGTTTTGTCATCGGCACACAGCAACTTCGGTGAATCGACTTTGCTCAATAATTCGAGAATGAAAAACACGAATAAAGAAAATCTTAAGAGTGATCTTTGCGGAAAGCCGCTGTTGACAAGGATCCATCGTGCCAGCGGTCCGTTCACCTTGACATTGAACCTAAATTCGGTCGGATAATACTCAAGCCACGTGAGCAGGTGCTCATCACGAGAGGAAATGAACGACACTGTTAAGGTTTTCGAGAAGTTAAGATAAACCACATATATGGTCAGTCCTGAGTAGGCAGCCTTCATCCAAAGATCACGAAAAATCAGCAGCTTCTTGATACATGACTATCCCTCAGAGGAGCCATTTCGCACCCTGGTGGTTAGTTTGATGTCGTCAACCTTTGCTCGGAGAGTCTAGTAAACTCTTCATTACTTTGAAGACCACTGAAAGCAACCCTACTGGTAAATAGTTTGTTGGGTCGTCTCTGCACCCACCTTTGGAGAAAGATGTAATTGTGAAATTCCTTCAGGTTTTTCTCAGACAGCCAGTTGACGAGAAACGAGTAAAATGTATTGCAAGCTGTTTCGTTTATTCGGCGACGCAGCTTTTCAAGAAGGCATGGAATATCCTGTCTATGTGGGGCGATTTGTGAGTTAGTAGATTTTTAATTTGATTCTGATCTGTGACAACAAAATTTGGAGCAATTCAATTAACTTGTCTGAATGATCGAAAGTCCTTTGTGATTTGCGGTAATGCACACTATTCATCTAAAGTGCTGGCCATCTCTACATCTGTATTGGTGAATCCACAAGAAGTTGAAGTTCCGAAATGCCAACTCTACTCTTTGTGTGTGCAGCGACTTTCTTGTAGAAGGGCCTAAGATTCGCACTCGGCTTTTGAGCAAGACTGCGTTGATAAAAAAAACCGCTTCCCTCAGATAGTAGCCCTGGTACGATTGTGATACAAGACGTACCTAACAAATGCAAGTTCAATTTGCTCCCGTTGGTAGTTGTTCCAGGCTGAATGTTTCGACGTAATTATACATTTGGTTCTACTGCTTGGTTCTACTCCTTATGTGTGTCTATTTTCACTAGATCGAGGATACTGCTAAAACATTATTGTTAACGGCATCGGAGGTTTCCTAAACGACGACCTGTCAGTGATTGCCTAGGATAAGTGTAGCTATAAAGCCAGATCATTCAACCTTGCTGAGCTACGTCTTTATACACGTAAAATTAGCCTCTAGACCAGTAAACTGAGGAATACGTTGGTCAGTTAGGTGTAAACAAATGAATTCAATTGTCATGTGGTTATTCTGACTGAGTATGGCTGTAATTTTTTGAGTTATCTATTGTTAACTTTGCTGGTAAAAATGTGATCCAGACGAGACGACGTTTGTCCCACTCGCCACCTGGTATTATCTTGGACACGCTTGAATAGACTAGCCTTCATTACTGCTTTGAAACATTGTCCAACGGAAGATAATGTTGCAGCATCAACTAAATGTTTCCTAAAACCCAACGTCCTTACAAAGAGCTGACAAGAGTAGTGCATCCTCCCGAGTGAGTCAAGCCAACTCTTCTATCCAAACTGAACGATTTTCACGTCTTCTATGAGTGATAGCCGTAGCGGAGAGCATTGTATATGATACACGAAAGAAGTACAAGTGTTAGAACTAACTAAGGCATATTCGGTAGCAACCCTCAAAATTCGACATCAAATGCGCAATAAGAACAGTCAGAAAGGTATTACGGAGGGAGTAATCTGCGAAACAAATTCTCAATCAAAACTCACGTCTTAAAAAGTTCGGTTCAAACGTATGAATGTGAAAGAACGTGGAATACCAAAGACAGACGGCTAGCTAATGGCTGAAAACGGCACTTCGCACGCAATTCAAACCAGGCACAAAACTGAGAAAACTCACATTAATGTGCCCCAGAAAAGTTGCATTGGTCTCCATTCGAAATGTTCTGCAGAACAACGTCTCAAATTTTTCACGCAACGGCCGAATCAGTGTTCGCATGTCCACTGGTTTGAAACTGGATGAACAAATGCAAAGACCAGCGATCGTATAAACAACCTATAATATGTATTCGATCAAAAGGAATCTGGTATGCTAATATTAAACAAAACCAAAAAATAAACGGAAAAGTATACAGCGTGCTTGAAGCAAGCTAATTCCCCGTGAAAGAGATATTTCGGTACGTAGCAGAAGCCAACAGATTAGTGGCCACATAGTCGGGAGATGAGTTATAAAAACTGAAGGGGTTTAACAAACTAATCACTTTCAGCGCACTCATAGGACGTACCAGCCTTCCGAAAACAGATGTACATCATAATGGCACTACTGGTCTTGGAGTTTCTGGCCCGGTAGGCCCACTATACCAGATCTGCTCTCCCTGGTGCAAATCTGAACCAGGGAAACGCTTCTGTCGCAATTTAAAGCTAGAACTACTGAGCCTTGAATGACTAGACTTCATCCGAGGGGCGTAGGAGCTAACGTACTGGTCACCGGCTCCCAATGAATCGCAAACACCATTGTCTTGCAAGTCAGACTCTTAAGCCAATATCTCACTGTGACCAGGTTAACCAAGCAGAATCCTGCTCACAATCCAGCCATGAACAAGACATAAACAGCTGCCTCTTGCATTAAACATCAACCCTCTGTTACGCACCATATTCAGCCGCTGCATGAAAATATCTTCCCCTTTTTCTTCGGATAATCTTCAGTCACATCAATAAGACATCTGTAGCACGAATGGTGCTCCCATTATTGTTTGCTACGATGTCTCTAAGTTGCCAAGAAACACTGCTTTTCTTCGATCCCATACGCCTGTTAAAATAATGATCATCAATAGGTGTACACTAATACGTACAGGACAAGAGGCGAGATTTGCTCGTGGTTTGGAAACCCTCGCCATTGCTGCACGCTACTTCCGGAAAACACGCGTTGACAACTCTAGCTCAGTAACTCGATTGAATTCTCTACCTACTTATGACAAAAAATTTTATCTGGGCATCTCCGGGAACCCTGAGGTATTGGCATCTGCGTGAGTGAGTGTCGGTATTGTGGTAACCGGTAGAGACGGCATTCTATCACGGGAAAGATCCACGTTAACAGTCGATTTTACGTACTGAGATTCGAAGGTTCACACAGACCAAACATAGTACACAGATAGCAGTTACACTTCAGGTATATCTAACGTCTATATTCCACTGTTATGTACGGTATATACAGTGCACAAATCTCTACAGATTGCAGCCCGAAAACAATCAAAAATAACCTCTACAGGCGTCTCTATCAACTTCTTTGTCAAGCACATAGGACTAATTTTATGATTCTAACAGGAGACTTGAACACCCGAATCAGTCGCTTATCACCAAATGAAACTCACACAGAAGGTCAGCTCGAACTCGACAGCATTCGATTGAACAAGGGAGACAGACGCCTGAGGATGTACTTGAAACGTCGGACAGCCACCTAGTCCCATCCTTCCTTGTTACAGTTGTGGATCCAAGTCGGTTTTAACGTGATCTGTCGCAGATATACAGCCTGCGTGCAAGACTGTCATTCGTACTGGTTGTATCGCCTGAATTTTGAGAACGTGTGTTTGGGGCGCCATGAAATGTGCTTAAATAAGCTGTCTGCGTCAGCTGTATTAGTCAACTACCAAACTAAGCTTGCTAGTAGATTTGCATTCACGCAACTACAAAAAGCTCTCCATCTAGCAAGCCGTAATAATTGTGGGTTGAGTCACACTACTATGAACCAATGGCTTTTCTATATTATACGGAAATCTTCGGTACATGTCGACTAGTACTAGCCGACAGAGTACAATGAAGTGCGCTTGTCCCTTAAATGTGACTATACTAAAGCACACAAAGGGACAAAAAAAATATGAGGATCTGAAAGTGCAACCGAAACGGAAGTAACTGCAGCATTCGGAAACTTGCGAAAGCTATATCATCTCGTCATTGCAAAATAATCTACGACGCTGAAGGTTCACCATTACACAACTTTTGGAGATGCCTGCGATGCATCTACTGGAGATCCATCCATCCTGTTTCAGAGGGTTTGGTAAACACAGGATATCATTTCATCCTGCAAGATATCGAGGGTCAACCTCATAATTAAGAAAGACTCTTGCAACGTTTGTGCCAACCACAGATAAATCAGTCTGTGTGAAGCTATGTTCAAAATAATGGCAATCGTTCCGCTCTGGAAAACGTAAAAAACAAGCCGGGTTTCACGCAGGCCGTGGATGCCTTGATCAAATCATTAATCCAGTTAATCTTCTCGTTTGTCAGTGACCAACATTAATGGTGCCTCTGGTCATCAGCACGGCCGTCGATTCCTCCTAAAAAATTAGGTGTTTGAAAAGCATGGGTCCATTCTAGGAGCATCATACAGTCAGACCTCAGGTACAGTTGAAGCAGGTGACAGGTGTTGCACAGCTATCCGATCTTTCCCATTCTCTTCATAGTTACAAATAACTACGTCCTTCGGAAAGCATTGGACGGGCTCGCCACCACAAGTAAGCAACTGCCCTCAGGAAACACAATAGCTGACTTAAAATATGCCAATATCACCCTGCTCTGTGATAGTGTACAAGCAGTTCTGAAGATGTTCGACTGATTAAAAGTCGAGATGTCATCATGTCTTTTGCACCATACAGGTGAAATACTGGTAGCAGCTTGCGCTTGCAAATGCCTTGGATTGTGGCAGCCTCGGTTTGGTTGATCTGAGAGTTGTGTCACAGCCTGCAGGGACGATGGAGAAAAAATAGTCGTAAATAAAGTTGAGGTCCGGTTAAAATTTATAAAATTGGGGAGGACATACCACCGATGCGACGTCTCTCGTCAAAGGTTAAGGGGGGAAGCCAACTGTCTGCACGGAATTGCTCAACCACTGCCAAATATGCCTCCTCCGAGTCCACTATGTCTGTAGAATGTGCGCATTAGATAATCACCTCTGTGGAGCATTGCATGTAGATGGTGGAAGCAGTGTGTGGACAGTAGCAGTGTAAAGCGATCAACCGGGAACATATAGCCTTTTAATGTGTGAAATGAGTGAACATCACTGATCAGCGTTTCTCGATCATCTCCTATGCACAACAACCCAAGGCTTAAGCTGATTCCGCTCTGTGGGTGCTGTTGGAAAACATATCACAACGGACAGGGTTGACGTAGGGTTGGGAAGAAACTGGCATCGAATTTAATCATCTTCAGCTTTGAATCGAACCAGTAGATACTCTGACTTGGGTTGCCATTTACCCTATCAGCGTATCACAGGGTAGTAGGGTAACATACAACTACAACCGTGAGAACAGCAAAGGCCAATAACTATACGCGTACGGCATTGATATTGACTGTGACACAGTGTCATGTCATAAAGTGCTTCCAAGTAGCAGTATGGATTGGTCGCAAACTCCCCAACCAGATTAACCGCACCTACCAACCTTGCTCAACAGGACGACCAAACCTTCCATAGCACATAATCACCTCATCGCAGACTGCCTGCTGGTTTCTTCTGACCATCGACAGCCACAATTAACAGTGCGCGGTGCAGGGGACGCTCCATCGGAATACGAAATAAGTATATAAACAGAGCAGACTGCAATTTCATTACTCCGGCTATCAATCGGAAGCCCGTATATTTCGAAAATAAGCAACGACGGACTGTCGCGTTGCTCAAACAGACAGCCCCCAATTTGATGCTGTCTAATTGGCAGACAACACTGGTCGAATAACGAAAGACTGTATGGATCTTTCGCAAGAATGGGTCGGACATCTAATCCACAGAACAAAACTGAGCGCGCGCACGCACGCATGTACACTGCATTTAATTGATAAATAAACGTCTGTGAGATGCCACAAATAGGCGCGACACGTTGTAAATTCTTGAACCATTTTTTTCGCATATGGTCCCAATAACATTTTGTCCACAATCCGTGGAACTACGATTCAAGAAGAACACCCGGATATTCACCGATAAAAAATGTCTCCTTGATCTCGTTGGCTCTTTCGGAGAAGTAAGCTTCATAGTCCTTAGACAGACTCTCCGTAATTTTACGTTTCAGTTCGCCGCGATCTTTATCGGAGTCGAAGACAGAGGGCTTATTCGGCATGTGTGCATGGGTTCTGTCGAACTAGCAAAGGTTCACGTCAACCGCATCTGCAGTTCTCCTTTGTAATAGACACCCGGTTTGTTCTAATGACAAAGCCCTCTCTCGTTTAACAATTAAACTCGGCTTTCATCAGCATATTTTCCGGAGTGAAATTCAGAGACGTAGCATGTTTTTTTAATGGTGGTACCGCGAAATAACAACGAGCAGTGCAGTCATCTAGTTGACTCCATTGAGAAATTGCATGCACTGGTTTCCGTCTGGGATGATTGGCGGACAAGAGGACTGCCCAGGGATCGCCAGAGCTCCTCGGAGATAACCGTGATGTCAAATGCCATGTCCAACTGATCGCTAGCCAAAGGACCATTGATGTGGACAGATGCCAAATTCCAGCCATCGGCGACAATGACATTGGAAGGTGGCCAGCAGACAATTAGATCTGCCAGCGGAACGAAATCTGATTAGTTTCTTAGGCTTGGAGACCAGTGTGGGTTTGACCTTATCCGCCGCTCGTGACCGCCAGAAACCGCTTGGCTGCTTGGCAGCATTAGCAACGGTGCTGCTGTAGGAGGCAGAATTTGTGAAAATGCGACGCACCACAGTAGCGACAAGACTAAAGAGGCATCTTGGCATCAGATGGACTAAGTTGAGCGGGTCACGTGGGAGATTGCGGCTCGAAGCGGAAAACGGAATGAACTGGGCGGGGCTCCCGTCCTGGCGGCTGGACTATGGTTGAATCGTGCTTGAAGTTGACCAATCTCTCACATCCGACCACGACCTGTTGCAACTTAACATTTGATTTCCGGTCGATTTTAGCCAGGAACCTGGTACGGAGGTCAGATAGTGTTACGTTCTGTACTACCTGTTTGTGATTCGTATGTTCGTGTGCTAGCCGTTTCTAGTTACTCTAGACCACATGGGTCAAAACATGTCTCATTATATTTATTATTATATATCTGTTGCAGTCGCCGGTCGCCTGTAAATCCACATCTCCCAAAAGGCAAGCTGGAGCCAGTGCATTTGTTCGAAACTTCCGAATCATGTATTGTCATACCGCATTTACTAAAAGAATGTATTTCATTAATTATCTAAAACAAAAGGAAACTCTAACAGCTGAGATCGATAAGAAAATATTACAAGGCGACAGAAACTGTAACTTATGTATCGTGAGCGGAAGTTTATCGTCACCCTCTAAAAGGGTAGTGACAGAGGCAGTAGTTGGCCAATTAATGTATCGCACGCAGTTTTTATTCGTGCTGTCTCCGTATACCATCATCTTCACTTTGATCTACAGAAACGAAGAGTGGTGAGTGAACTACGGAAGTTGGTAATAACAACGGTCCAGATGTCTTTTCGCACGATTTCCAGTCGCAGTCACGGATGGCAGGTCGATTGCGATATTTTCAAACGGAAGAGGCCAACAAAAAAAACCCAAGATGATACATTAGACGGCAATACAAAAGACATGCATGGTACAAAATGATATAACTATGCTGTATCTGGAAATCACTGTGAAAGCGTGAGTGGGTGACAATCAAGGCGAAAGTTCACGTGAGCATAACAAGACGACACTGGAGTACGACTGTGTGATGAAGTAGCAATTAACTGCGTCCTGCGGACTGAAACCATAGACCTGCATCTAACTGTTCGATCGAATTCAAATGGTAATCCTTAAGATCGTAAGGCAATCCGACCTCAAAATTACAACATTGCAGACGCAAAACGCAAGAAGTTGTATCCACTTACCCGCCCAGTAAATCAATACTGTCCGATTGTTGATTGAGATTAATCACATGCAAATGACGACCACAGAGCTGGGCTAATCGTTGTACAGCTGATGTCTTCCCAGTTCCGGTCTCGCCAACGAGTAACAGTGGTTCATTATTCGATATACCCACCGCAAGACGCTCCAGCAACGTGCAGGCCAAATGGGTGGATGCAAACGGCCAGGAAGTACCATCTGGAGTACCGCTTGATGTGACACCGCTGTGATAAAGGGACAGCAAAACTTTACAACAATATGCACTCCAGACATGCATCAGATACTGTCATCATCGTCATAAACAGCAACACATCAATGGTTTTCACTAATACTTAACTGCCACACAACCATAAGAGTAAAAGCAAGTCCTGGTCAGCAAGAAAATGAAAAGGAAGAGGAGGAGAAATAACTACTAGAAGTATGGCAACTTCTTTTTTAAACATTCAGCATCAACGTGCCTACACCTTGCGAACAAACAACCCAGCTGTAAGTGTAAGTAAGGTGTCATCAGTAAGACAGCTTCCTCACGGCTTTCACTGCCTCAACGTCATTAGGTGCACTCACTTCACAGACAACTCGATCAAACAACGACAACATTCACGCCACTGAGCTCGGTTAGCCACCATCTCACCTAACGTCTCAAGCCACCGACTTTCTGAGTCGCGAGGGCTCCAACCCGAGAGACGAACCCGATCAACAGTGGCTAGCCTCTTGGTGAATGATTTCACTTCTCTACACCAGGTCATCATCTGTCCACCTCGCACCTTGCGCCAATCAAACGCAGCGTCAGCAAACAGTGCTCGATGTGGCAGACGACTAGCTGGCATCCCTAGTACATGACCTAACCATCCAAGTCTGTGCAAATGCAAGGAATGAACAAGAGAACTCGTATGACAATCAGTGTCAAACATCCGTTTCCTAACCTTCTCGTTGCTCACTCGTTGGTGCCACCCGATAGGAGCAATCCAACGCAGACATCGGTCAGCGAATATCTGAAGACGATTCACATCTTCTACCCTGAGCGACCAAGTTTTGCTGTCGTTTGCGTGACATTTAAACATTAGAAAGATACTTTTCTGTCGCTGGAGGTGTTCCAGCGAATACCGCTATTGCCTTAGAGGTACGCACTTCTGTTTCATTCCCTACACCGCCGTTGCCGCCGCTGATTTAGTTTCCCAGGTACACAAACAGGTTACTAACCTCCATGGCTTCATTATCTCACAATAAGTCTACTTAATTACAGCGATCTTGCAGAAGCACTTTGCATTTTGAGGCTGCAAGGTGCATTCCGAAGAACTTAGCAGAACGCAAAATATCATCTAGCACTGTTTGTGTTGCTTGAAAGTTGTCAAACAGCGACACCTTATCGTCAGCATAATCAAGATCAGTCAGTGCTCCACCAAGTAGGAGATCTATGCCGGCATCTTGTGAGTCCTCCAACATTTCGTCTATCACTAATTTAAACACAAATGGTGAAAGTGGGCAACCTTGATGTAGTCCACTTCTGATGATGAAACAGTCAGACCGTTCACCGTAAACCCTAACCTGAGCTGAAGTATGGAAATAAAGCGCCGACAGTATGTTCATATATTTGGTCAGTACACCCCTGTGTTTAAGCGACTCTAAAAATGTAGATCGATCTACCGGATCGAACGCACTTTTATAGTTGAGAAATACGGCCATTGTTGACCTGCGGTACACATGACGCTGCTCCGTGATTTGACGAAGAGTACAAATCTGACCAATACAACCTCGTCCGGGAAGAACTCCTTCCTGTTCTTCCCTAATGTCTGCTTCCCAAGCTGCAGTGAATTGAATAGGAATCCTATTAATGACTCGGGTCAAACTAATTCCCTTATGGCCTTCGCAAAAGCCCCGAACTCCTTCCTAGGATATTGGAACTGTTATCGAGTGACCCCAGCACGGAGAGATGGATTCCCACGTCCACGCAACTTGAACTAGCTGTACCAAGGCTTCTACCAACGTCTCTCCATCTTATTTGAGAAGTGCCGGCTCGAGGGTCGGCAGTGCTATTACGTTTGAGAACCGAAATACAATTGCGGAACTCAGTCACAATGAGTGATCATAAATCCACCCACCAGGTTGCGGCATTGCAAGTATGTGCTGGCAACACAATAGGTGAAGGCCAGCTATACTGACCCTCGAAGTGTTTAATCTAGCGATCTAACCTTCTGAACTCATTAAAAATTACTGTGCCACTTGCGTCGCTGTTAGCTTCACTGACAGACGGTCGCCTTGGGCCAACAGCACGTGTGAACCAAAAGCGGTTCCCATTTCTTCAACTTTCGCCGTTAGCCAAGCCTCACGATCGGCCGTTAGGTTCCACTTCAGTTTCCTACGGATATCCCTCACAAATTTATTATATGAACTGCCAGTAAGAATGTTCCGTCTGACGTCTAACAACTCCGGAGGTTTCTCTGAGACTCAATGTTTTTCTAACACGTCAACCATAGCACAGCATGCTACGGTATCTGTTTCATGAATGGCCTGTAAGATTTGGATCCACCAGCCATTTTTAGTGGGACAACTGTTAAACCTGTCTTATAGGCTAGTATGGTACTTATGCTTTACCGACGACATAACCATATTTTTACCAGCCAGCCGATGCTGTCGGTGGGGTCCTTGTGCAACATAAGTAAGAACAAAACGGCAGCGTACCAATGTATGATCTGAATCCAAGTGTGTGCATCAACAAGCACAACAGCTACAAATACAGCCCCGCCAACCATAACTAACAGGTATGTGGCCTATCTGAGTCCTGGTCTAGTTAGAAGAAGAGGAGTGACGAGAACAACAATAGGGCGCAGGGTATCTAAAACAAGCGCCAGCTAAAAACAGCTTACGCCTGGGGCACAGTTGCAGCAGTCACCCACCATTATCTAAGCGGGGCTATCACAAACCTGCCACCTAAATGATACTCGGTCTCACCAAGGCGACCGACTTGGGCTATCATATCTCCGGTTAAAAAGACCCATCACAATTGTGTGCAGACCAAGAGAGAGCGTTCAGAATGGAGTGAAATTAATCTTGACAACGACGTCACCAGTCAGTTGGAGCATAAACAGACATAACGAAAGGATTTCTGAAGAAATTGCTTCTACAGCTGGTCTACTGAAAGATTAAACGGCTGAATTCCACATCAAAACAACACAGTAGCAAAGTGAAAAACAAACGTGGCGGATAGCATCCTAAACTGATACCGGAAATGATGAAAACAAGATGAACAGAAAGTGTGCGAAATCATCGGTGCACTTAACGATCGACAATTATGGCGACTGACAAGGAAGATCACTGCGCAACGACTTTCTGTCAATGCGTCAGGTTCGACCATGATGACTCTGAGCAAACTTCACCCATTCTGCTGCCTTGACATGGTGATCAGGCCAGTGCACTGCATCCAACCAGGAGGGCTATGCTGACTGCGACTCCTATCCTACCAGGTGCAACCCAACACACCAAAGAAAAGCAATCAGACGAAAAACACATGTACTCATACGGTTGTGTCGCACCACCACCAACAGCGTAACGATGCTCAAGTAGTGAAGCACAATCCTATGAGCATAAAAAATAACTAGTTTTATGGTTGCAGCACTAATGTCCTCCTAGTAAGTTAAAAGAGGAGTAGAAAAATGATCTCAAACAAAAAGCATCCCGACTGCCCAACAGTTCATTGTGACCATCTGGGCATTATCAAACACAGTCGAGAAACCTCCGGTAACACTCACTGCGCGCAGCTGTCATTAGAATCATGTACTAGTGTCTTGTTCACTGCGCCCTCATGCATGATTGTTCAGTCACTGGCTCCAAGTAGGGTCTCTAAGAAAACTCTCAATCCTGTTGTCTCATAAAACAGACTTTCGAATCAGAGACCCGAGGTGGGGTCCCTCAAGTCAACCCCATTTTGCAGCATCAACGACCGGGAAGCATGTGAAGATATCGGTCTCCCGACTGTGACATTACTCAATCACTATGACTATCTTCTTCGATTTTACCCTACAATTCTTTCGCGTTTATCTACGTTCATCACTTCTAGTGCGTTTCGTGAAGGATGTCCGATCTCGCCCCATTTGTTCAATTTTGTCATGAACGATATTCTGGAAAGATGGCTTCAGGAATCCTGTGAGCTTCGCGTTAACATTCTTCCCGGAGCTAGGGTGACCAACATGCAATATGCGGAGAATACTGTTTTACTTAGCCTCTGCCGAAAACATGCAGACCATGCTGAACAAGGCGAATGACCGGGATGGGCTGCATGGAATGCGATTCGCATCCCCAAAGTGCGGAATGCCTATTCAAGACTGAGGTAGTCCCATCCCTACCCTCTTCATTGCAGACAGTTCATTTGAGACAATGGACACTCCCACATACTTGGGCAGTACTAACTACTCAGCCCGTAATATTGCTGATGGGATATCAACGAGGATAGCAAAAGCACGAGTTGTCTACGCCGGCCTACGCCACCTGTGGTGTCGAAAAGACGTTAGGCTGATGCTGAAAGGAATGGTATATAATGCTTGTGTACGTTTCGTTTTGCTCTATGGTTCGAAAACGTGACCTGTTCAAAACAAAAATGTGTTTGATCACCGGAATCTCGATCATTTAGCCCACGTCAAATGGACTGATCGCGTGGGCAATACGGCCATTCATCTGCACGTATTCAGGGACGTCCGGGATGCGCGACCAACTGACGAACTAATCGCGCTGCACAGCCTGCAATAGTTGAGTAACATAATCCACATGCCAGCTGGATAGTTACCGTACCGGGCATTATATACTAAGACTACCAACAGTTGCGTAAAACTGTGTGGTGGTCAAGCAACAAAGTTGCAATGAAATATGAAGACTGACTGCTCCATAGAGTAAAGTCGGTAGGTGTCACCTGCGTGGTCATGGTCCTCGTGACCGCTTAAATCGCTGGTTAGAAACGTTATCCGAGATGATGGTATGCCGCAGTCAATGGCGTACCTGTATCCATACCATCTCCATCTCTTCCACTCAGTCTTCTTCTACTCATCTTATTTTAACCTTTTCGGTAACGTTTTTTCTATTATATTCTACGTCATCGTTGAGGTTGGCGACAGTCCGGACCACAGTACCTTCTGATCAAGCTTAAGGTCATTGTGATGATGAGCAACGTGAAAGAACGTTGGTTAAACCGAAACGCACCTACAATGTTGAATGACAAGCACAAACAGCGATTGTTTCGGTCCTTCCAATGCTACGCTTGACTTCTTCAACAGTGAGTCGGCGATTCCGACCGATAATTCGGTCAGTAACCGTCACATCCAAAATATCAACCAACTCTGACTCTACTGGTGATTCAAAGACTGGATCTACGTGTTGGATGGCATTTGGATTTTGGGAGAAAATGCAACTGTAGCCCTCAAAACCACAACAATAAGGAAGGTTTTCTAAAGTGCTGTCAAATTGTGCAGAGATAATGTAAAACTGCATGCATATCCAAGCGAAACGAACTTTCTGAAGTCAAATGTAGTCCGCATGTTACACTGATAAGAGTATGCGCTTTTAACTAATCGGATGGGGGCAAACCTAGAAATGATCGGTCGTACAGCACAACCAGCACTAGCAGGTTAGAAGTCTGACCGGGCTGGCATAACACAAACTGAGTCAATCCTACATCGGCAGCATGGAGGAACAAGTGACAACGATTAGCAACAGCCAGAAGTAGGTTACAACATACAGAACAGAGAACCGGAAGTTTCACGTTCCAAGACGGGAGAAGAATAATCGTTTATGAGTACCATACATAAATAGATGACAGATCAGTCACTTCAGCCGCGTCGTATTTCACAGTAACAACACTAGTTAGCAAATGACAAAAAACTGATATGACGGAAAATGGAACCTACCCGGCCAACCTAGTCTCCCATTCGGCAGTCCTGTGACAGGGTAAAGAAGCCCGTCCAAGGTAAACGGCACCTTCATCGGGATTGACGCTGAGTTCGATGCGTCTTCTGTACAGTATATGAGTCACCTAAAGAAAATGTTTTAAAAACCTGTTAGGTCGGTTACGAGTAAAAAAATGAATGACAGAGGCGAGTAGAGCAATAATGTGGAGCTAGCTAGACGCAAACGACTGAAGAACAAATAACTGTGAATGTGGGGAAAAATAAAACATTTCACCGTTAACCTTACAAAGTACAAACTGGAAATAAAACAGACCACAACAACCATGCTAAAAACATGCCACAGTGAGCTTCAGTAGCACATACAAAATCATCAAGACTAAATGATTTGCAGAGTGTGTACTCCAACAGACTTCTGGAGCGGCGACTTCAAGGTTAAGCGCCATCACCATAATCCGTATCACCAATAACATTAGTTGGTTTGGACATCCAACTGACAAGAGAATACGAAAACGCCATAGTTCGGGAATGAAAACAGGAAATAGGAGTTAGTGCGACAAAATATTTAAGTTCAAACAAAAACATTGCATACTAAAATATCTGCAATTTGCAAACAAACGGCAATCTTGCAGGTGCGAGACGGTTTCTAGATGGTTTGGTTTTCATTTACTGTCCTCACCTTACATATAGGTCAGTCTAACAATAGCAACATAAACCATGTTAAACTCAACCTACAATGGTTAGCCTACTGGTAATTGCGTCCACTCCTCTGCGCCAAGTCGGCTACAGAATCGGTAAAGAAGGTTAGTTGTGGAAGACAACCTGTCCACATGCTTGTAGGATGGTACATCTGTTTAAGTCTATCTATCATCAAAAATTGGGCGGACGAACTATGTTGATTACCACCAACAAAAATCCGTTTCAAAACTTAACTGTCGATTACTCATCAGAGCTACTTCATGGTGTCGATTGAACACAGATAACGATCGAAGATGGCTAATGCTCACAATTCCGATCGGCCAAATTTCCGGACCCACAGTCACATTCGCTCAATAGACGTGCCACTTATTCTTCAGAAAGAAACCTTTTTGCTTCCAAAAACAAATTACATCTTACAGACACGGGCTTCTATTTCGTTCTCTATAACCTCTGTCATCACCACTGCCGATGATGCAGATTCCCAAGAAAGCAAAGTGGTCAACAACCTCCACAGCAGTTAGGTATGGAAATTGTAGCACGTCAATATCTGTCTACCTGTACCGGATATGTTCAGACAAGAACGAAATTGATCGTGTTGTGGAACATTAAAATGACCATTTCGGAGCCTTACGGGTCGCAGCGAGTGAAAAATGGCAATCCGGGATTGATCTTGTCGATCTATATTGAAGAGTTGCGAAAAGCCTATACGGCAATTACAAAAGTGACCGACAGGAGATAAAGCATACTTCAGATGTCAAAACAACACATCCGCACCGTAAACGCCTCAAAATAGTCTAACCCGTTAGCGTGCGAAATAGTGACGAAGTATACAAAATGACTGAGTAACAAGAATTTCTTCAATGATAACTCATTATAAATTAGAAGGGCAAACTGATTGAAACCATTTGCATACGAAGCCCGATTAGCACGGGCTTGTCAGTGTTTACAGTGTCATATAACGTCACACATTGTTAACTAGAATTAGCATTTGATCATCACCACTAATAAGTTTGGAGTTCAGTTATCAAAACCATAGTGCAATGTTCGAAATATAGACCTTGGTCTTTGCTAGCGTCATCTGTGGCGTCGAAAAGACGTCCGGTTGTCGCTGAAAGGAAGAGTATATAATGCCTGTGTACGTTCC
>JTDE01000877.1:155218-172926 GCA_014338405.1 Paragonimus skrjabini miyazakii
ACCTTTCTGTCGCCATAGGTGCCTCAGATTAGTAAACACCGTTCTAGCTTTGGAAATATGCGTTTCTGTTTTATTTCCTACACCTCCGTCGCCGCCACTGATGCAGATTCTCAGTCATGCAAACCGGTCAACAATCTCCATGACTTCATTATCTAACATTAAATCTACGTAATCACAGCAATCTTGCAGAAGCACGCTGCACTTTGAGGCGGCAATGCGCATTCCGAAATACTTAGCAGAACATGTAATTGCGTTTGGCGTTACTTGTGCCGCCCGAAAGTTGTAAAACAACATGATCAAGATCAGTCAGCCTTCCACCAGATAGGAGGTCCACACCAGCATCTTGTGACTGCCGGAGACAATCCTCCATTAGTTCGTCCATGACGAAATTGAACAAAAATGGTGAAAGGGGACAGCCTTGACGAACGCCGCTCCTGGTGCTGAAACTGTCAGACAGCTCACCGTAAACCCTAACCTGAGCAGAAGTATGGGAGTAAAGCGCCGACAGTATGTTCACATACTTGGTCAGTACACCCTTGCGTTTATTTGACTCTAAAAGTGTAGATCGATCCACCGAATCGAACGCACCTTTATAATCGAGAACTACGACAACTGTTGGCCGGCGGTACACCTGACGCTGCTCCGAAATTTGACGAAGGGTGAAAATGTTATCTATACATCCCCGACCAGGACGAAAACCTGCCTGTTCTCCTCTAGTGTTTAACTCTCGTACTGCAGTGAGTCGACGAAGTATAATGGATGCCAGAACTCTAGAAATGACTGGGGTCAAACTAATTCCTCTATGGTTTTCGCAAGAGCTCCTGATACCTTTCTTGAATATAGGAACTATTATCGCGTGATTCCAGCACGGAGGGATTGTCTCCGTCATCCACATAAGTTGAAACAATTGAGTCAGTACCTCTACTAACACCTCTCCACCTTCTTTAAAAAGTGCCAGCACGAGATCATCTGGACCAGCAGCCTTATTACGATTGAGAGCCGAGATGCAATTGCGAACCTCAGTCTCAGTGAGTGGTTCTAAATCTACCGACCAGGGCATTACATCAGAAGTTTATGAAAGCAGCACGGTAGAAGCAGGAGGCCAGCTAAATTGACCCTCAGAGTGTTCCGCCCAACGTTCTAACCTTCTGGACTTATTATAAATTAGTGTGCCATCTGCCTCGCTGATGGCTTCACTGACACACAGTCGCCTGGCACCAGTAGCACGGATCAGCTTAAAGAGCTTGCCGGTGTTCCCTGAAGCAAAAGCGATTTCCATTTCCTTAACATTTTCCACCAACCAGGCCTCAAGATCAGCCTTTAGACAACGTTCCAGCTTCCCACGGATATCTCTTCTAGACCTATTATGTGAACTACCAGGAGGAACCTTCCGTCTGGCTTCTAACAACTCCAGAGATTTCTCTGAGATCCAATGGTTATTAAACTTATGTACCCCTGTGCCGCATGCTACAGTACCTGCTTTCTGAATAGCTTGTGAGATTTGTGTCCAACAGTTATTAGTGTCTTCGGAGTGAATACCACTAAGGCAGCTTTCTAAGCTGGTTTGATACTTATGCTTTACCGATGGCAAAGCCAATTTATCAACAGCCAGTCGTTGCTGTCGATGGGGTCGTTGTCCAGCAGAAGTAAGAACAAAACGACAACATACTAATGCATGATCTGAGTCCAAGTACGTGCTCCAATAAGAACGACAGTTTTGAATGCAACCACGCCACCTGTAACTAACAGCTATGTGGTCTATCTGAGACCAGGCCTGATTCGGAGAAGGCGGGCGCCAAGTATAGCAATGACGTGCACGATGCCTAAAACTAGTGCTGGCTATAAACAGCTTATGCTCAGCACACAACTACAACAATCGCCCACCATTATCTGACCGATGTGACACTATCCGAAACCTGCCACCTAAACGAGATTCGGCCTCACCAAGGCGGCCGACTTGAGCATTCATGTCTCCGGCCAGAACTTCCATATCAGAGCCACGTGTCGACCGAAGGAGAGAGGCTAGATCCGAATAAAATGCGTCTTTGACGCCGACGTCATTACAGTAAGTAGGAGCGCAAGCAGACAAAACGAATAAATTTCTGAAAGTCGTGTCTAGAGCTGGCCTTAACGGAACCTGCCAAGCGGACGGCACAAAGTCTACTGTTAACAGGAATCCAATCTATCAATGCGACTTTGGCCGTCGAGCTAAGGACTATACCCACTCCAGCCTGACCTGTAACAGCGGCTGTGGAGTCACCCGAAGTGTATAACCAGTATCGGGTAGACAATGCGGGTGCTTAGTTCCATACGCTGACCACTGTCCTGGATTCTAGTTTCTGAGATGCAGCAGACATCGACATGCAACGAGTCTAACGTTCGTGCAAGAGCAAGCTGTTGACCTGTCTTTTTTAGAGTGCGAACGTTGAAGGCATCTATGTTAATTCGCATTCTAGGTTTAAGCAAGGGGGCATGAGGCTGAATGGCAAGAGACGGAATTTACCGGCTCAGTTTTACTACGGTTAGCTACATCTGTTTTGGGACCTGAGGAGTAACTATCAGAAATGGAGGTCGGGAGGGGACTGAGAACGAAATTTGTTAGGACAGTGGGGGAGGGGTCAGCAGTAGCATGTTTTCGCCTATCCACCCTGCTGTATGCAGCAGATAGGGCGACCCAGCCGATGCAGTATGGAATTACTGGAACTGTGACTATTCATGGTTGTGTGTGGGCTGAGATACTGCCAGGGCGCCCAGACCTAGACAGGAGAACGATTAGGGTTCTCAACCAAAGCCTTTGGCTAAAAAGCCTATACCGCAAGGCAGCGGGTGGGTGGCAGTGTACCAGAACTGGTACGTTTTCCGGAAAAAGATGCCAACCTTCTTCCAACCCCCAACCTGGGGGACCAGGGGACTGGTTTGTCAGACCTCTATCTATTGGCCTGTCTGGCATGAGTGACTCTATTGGTGTGGTGGCCACACCGTCCAGTTGAGCCCAATAGGTCATCGAAATGCGCAAGCCGTCACACCGCGTCAAGGTCCAGTCTCGTTGTGACGTTGTGACCGCCATACAACCAAGAAGAAAAAGTCTAGAGGGAGAACAAAACCTACCTCTCTTGAACACCTAGAGGCTGATTTCACTTCATTTTATCAAGTCATCGATCAGCCACGTCACGCCTTATGCAAGCAAATTGGAAAGTTCGGCAAAACGTGCAGCGTGCTAAACGAAAGATGGGCATTCTTAATACACGATCCAACTACTCAAACCCACCTATCTATCTAAAGAAGATTAAGAAGACACCGAAATGAAATGAACAGGATGGGGTGGGAACCTCAAGACCTTCCACGAGTCAAGCAATATGGTCATCACTAAAATATTAGCTCTGAAGTGAACTCGTAGAAAGTATGGCCTCAGTTGCCATTTAACGTGCCAGCGGTCCACAGAGTAACAGGGTAACATACAAGTACAACTGTGAAATTAAAAAATGGAGAAAAAACAATAAAACCTCACTCAAAAACAAAAGCCAACAATTATGCGCGTACGGCATTGATACTGACTGTGACATAGTGTCAAGTTATAAAGTGTTTCCAAGTAGCAGTGCGGATTGATCGCGAACTCCCCAACCAGATTAACCGCACCTACCAACCTTGCTCAGTAGGACGACCAAACCTTCCATAGCACATAATCACCTCATCGCAGACCGCCTATTGGTTTCTTCTGACCATCGATAGCCATAATTAACAGTGTAGGGTACAGAGGACGCTCCATCGGAATACGAAATGTTACCTAACCAGAGGAGACAGTGCATTTTCATTACCCCGGTTATCAATCAGAAGCCTGTACGTTTCCAAAATAATCACCGCCGGACTGTCGCGTTGCTCAAACAGAAAGCCCCCCCATTTGATGTTGTCCAATTGGCAGACAACACTGGTCGGGTAACAAAAGATTGTATGGACCTTCCGCATGAATGAACTGGCTATCTAATCCGCAGAACTAGACTGGACGCGCACACGCATTGTACACTCTGACTCCAATGAACGATCATTAACGTCTTTAAATGAACGTCTATAAGATGCCACAAGTGAAGTTTCGCAAATGCATTACGTGCTTTCGCTATCCTCGTGAACACCTCACCAGCAATAGTGCAAGCTGACCAGATAACACTACCCAGGTAAGCCAAAGTATCGACAGCTTAGAGCGGCCTGTCTGCAATAACAATGGCATCACTGTAAAACCAATCACCATTGGAAGGTGCAAAGTGTACACCATACAAATCAGTCATATTAGTTAATTGCTTCAACTGGTGTTCCAGTCATTTCAGGAAGAGTGTGTGTAACTAGAGGCTCGGATTTTCCCCCGAATCGGCCCTTGCCTGCAGCGAGACATAAAAGAAATCCCTGACTTATAGTCGCCCAGGGGTGTGCTTGCATTCGACTTTAAATACATAGTATAGAACCATTCAAAACCTGGCAACGCTCTTTGTGTACGACACTCGTTGGCACCACAATTTTATAACTTTGGATAGGGAGCTATAAAACATTTGGTGGACGAAGGTCGCGCTGAAATCGCTCGTGTTTCTGTATATATGTGCAAATACCCTTGTACACTGTCACAGACAACGTCGATAATATTATCATCAAGTAACGAGGACAACATGCAAATATATTTGCAGAAGGGACTACGAAAATAAACCAGCTGCATACTGCTGCAGACTGTGTACACAGAACCACAGAAAGGTTTTGTCCTGCTGAGCGGATGACGTCCTACAAGAACATTCACAAAAAATCAAACCCTATGTTTCGGCCTACAATAGACAATTGCGGCTTCAGCTATTTTAAAAATCACATTTTAAAATGCCCATAAAGTACGTATGGGACACACATTTAAACGGTCACTAACCTTGGCATCCATTTGTTCGCTGACCTGGACGTGGCACACTTGAGCCCCGAATGTTTCAGATAACTGTTCAATGAATATGGACTTTCCGCAACCAACTGGGCCAGCCACCAGAATCGATTCAAAACGCTTAACGGCCATTGTGGCTTGAGAAAAACACTCTGATAGGGAAGAAAGTATGACTTTTTCTTTTTTATTCATAACATTCCGGTTAGATAACTCATCTTTACACTCACGCTTTCTGAAAAAAAATCAATTTGATATCGTCGAAAAGCATACCCGCCCTCAATACATGTCCCGCTTTTTGTAACCATCACAGAATCATCTGACGAATTCCTCCTAGTTTTTTTTATGTTGATGCTAACACAAGAGGTTTTTTGCTGAATCCGTTTAGATCTATACATTTTCAATATAAACAACTTTTAAACAGAAGAGAGTACCGTCTTTTACCCATTGCCGAACAAAACCACGCCGTGGAACAATCTTTAAATTACGCGCGCGCCAGTTTCAGTTCAGTTCAGTTCAATTTAGTTTCCAGGACGGAACGGCTTCAGCCAAAAATTGTCCAGTTTCTTGCACCAGTGAGCTTTTGAGGGCGTCCAGTGCTGCGACGATAATGAGAAGAGATTCTTCACTCCTGTGAGTTAGTATGGGGGCTTCCAGCTAAAAGCTGAGGAGTTTGAGCTATCAGGGCCATCAGAACACAAGTTCACAGCTACCACCGATACACACAAGTTTATTCTCCCTTTGAAATGACATGAAACAATGGTTAAGTATAACACCAATAAGGGTTTGATTCTTATAACCTATACTTTCAGATGAAAAGACTAACTTTGTAAATAAAATAAAAGCAATGAATAAGGTTTGAAAGAGATAACAATAATGGCAAATAGAGATGAAAAGTTGACTAACTTAAATCTACCACAAGTAAGGTACTTTGGAAACTCGTCTAAACTGAACCCTCACGACAGGTCCGGGAAGAAAGATGGCCAGCGCTCATCTAGTTTTCTTTTGAACTCCGTCACGCTATCAGAGTATACTACACTCTGTGGTAGCATGTTCCAACAGTTGGTGACTCGAAATGCGAGGAAGTTAACCCTAATCAATGTTGCAACCCTCTTCTTCTCCAACTTGAGATTGTGGCCTCGGAGGTGTGAGTTTGCATGCAGGCTGAACAGAGATTTAGCCTCAACTCCGGTTATTCCCTTAAGAATCTTGAGGGTTTTTATTAAGTCTCCTCTAACCCTCCTTCGCGCTAGACAAAACAGATCAAGTTTTTTCAGTCTGTCTTCATATGAGTTATCTCGCATTCCCGCAAGCAACCTTGTAAAACTTCTCCGAACCTTCTCAAGTGACTTAACGTCTTTTACCAGATGTAGTCTAGCATAAGCTTTATAAAGCGGCAACAACACCTCCGGGCTCCTTGACGCGAACGTTCTCCTCAACATATACAGCGCTTTATTACCTTTTCGCGTCGCCTCTATACACTGTTTGGAAACTTTGAAATTCCCCTGCATAAGCACTCCCAGGTCCTTAGTTGTTTCTACCCTCCTCAACTCTTTCGCCTCCCCCTCTTTGCCAAAATACCTGGCTGTCCCTGGCTGTTCCGCAGCAAGTAGTTGATTGCACTTGTCTACATTCAAGGGTAGGTGCCATTCACTTGGCCACTTCTGAACAGTATTCAGGTCCTCCTGCATGCTCGTGTTGTCAGAATTTCCTACAACCTTCACATCATCAGCGAAGATGTAGCAGGGACACTTCAGGTATTTGGTGAGATCATTGGTGAACATTAAAGTAGTAGTGGTCCAAGTACTGATCCCTGAGGTACCCCACTAACTACTGCACCTTCTGTGGACCTTTTCCCTGCTACCTTTACATGGAAGGTGCGACTTGTCAAGAAGTCCTGTACCCATCCTACCAGTCTTGAAGGAAGGCCAAAGGTCCTCAATTTGAGGACCAGCAATCGGTGGTTCACGGAATCAAATGCCTTCCTGAAATCCAAGTAGCAAACCTCAACTTCCTCTCCCTTATCCAGCCTCTCTGCGATCTCATCGAGGAAGCAAATCAGATTGACGAGACACGACCTGTGCTTCACAAGTCCACGTTGGGTTGTGATCGGAAGTTAGAAGCTGGGACTTTTGAGGATTCCGTATCTCGATGTGTAGAATCTTACGGTCCACATCAACAGGCTGAAATGGGGAATAGAGGTGTTCCCTGGAAGACAGATTGCGTAAACAGTAGGCTAAGTGGTTCAACAAGCTGTTCCGCCGCTTCCCACAAGGCCTTGGGAGGTATGCCGTTGAGGCCAGGAGAGCAGTCCCTAAAGCACCTGAGTTTAGCTAACACCGCCGTGGAAGAAGTATCCACAGTGTAGGTGCCATCGATTTCAGTGTCGAGACGAACCCGAGGAACTGATGGTGATCGCGCAAAAACTGATGTAAAACTCACCAAGGACATCAGCAGTCTCCTTATCAACTTTAGTAAGGCCTGATGGGCCTAAAAGTTGCGGAACTCCGGCTTTTGCCTTGCAAGTTGATGCTACAAATCGGAAGAGGCTATTTGGATCGGCGATAGAGCGTTCTGAAAGACGTTGTTGGTAATGAAGATGGTCGCGGTGAGTTAGCGATGTACACCGATTCCTTAGTGCAGCGTATGTTTTTTGGTCAACTTCAAATCCTGATAATCGATAGCACTTTCATGCATACCGCTTCTTCATAATGAGTTAAAGTGTACTAGAGCGTAGTTGACTTGGAGGCTTGTTTCGTTTCGAGCCTGATGATGGTGTAGATTCACCTACGGCTGCAGAAACGATGGCAATAAAATTCTCACAGAGATCATCTACAGAGTGGAGTGGGGTAGTTCGCCCGCGGCTGCATTTCCAAGTAGTCACGAAGTTTCCTCACTTCCATTTTCCGGACGTTTCTGTGATTAACAGTCGTTGAGCTGACCAGTTTCGTGCGACGACTGAAGTCGAGCAAGACGACCGCATGATCACTTAGTCCGAGTGGTGCGGTGATTGTAAGGTTGTCTACCATCAACTCTTCATTAGTGAATAAATAATCCTGCCTTGACAGATTATGGCCAGTGCGACACCGTATGAAACCAGATATGTGCTCCGTAAAACCTAATGCTCCGACCATCTGAAAAAATCGTGCAGAAATAGAATTTTTAGTGCTTGTGTACGAGAAGGCCGGAAAGTTGATTTCGAGTAAGTTGAAATCGCCCATTAAGAGAATGTGGGAAAATCCTAGGGTGGGCAAAACTTCCAGTCCAGATAATAGGAGCTCGTCTTTAGAATTATTCGAAATTGGAGGACGATAGAGGGCCCCTACTAGCCAGCGATCTGAACTACTTACGCGAATCTAGCACCAGACCTTTTAGTGAATCGCAGCAAGTAATGGATTGTTAAAAAAGAAGGTTTTAAGAAAAGTGTGGATATAGGCAGCCGATCCTCCTCCTCTATCTGCAGTTCTACCCGCACAGATGATAACCATATCTTCTGAAGCGATTTCAGGATCTTAGTAGGAAGTGCTCAGCCACGACTCCGGTATGGCAGCACTTCGGGGCTTTCCGGTAGAACAAAGTTCGCAAAGCTCTGGTAATTTATCCACTAAGCTAAGCTCATTTGTGTACATGCACTTTACAGAGTTAATAGTGAACGAATGAACGTTCTCCGGCGATTGTGAATGGGGGATTCATTCAAAAAACAACGCTGACGGAGGTCGCCGACTCCACAAGACCCGGCTGTAGTGAGTTTTTCGAGGTCATTAAATCATCAATAGGAACCACAAAGCGACTAGCACGCGTGCGGTAATTGGCTTTTAATAAATCTCGCTTTTCGTTAGACCGATCGTGGTGAAGTAAAATTCCGCCAGGGATAAGAGGACGCCGGCGGCGGAACCGCTCCAGTGTATGCGATGCCATCTCCTGCGAGGTGACAGTAATTTAGAAGAATCATTATCGAGATTCACCCGACCCCAGCTTGGGCCGCATTGTTCGATGAGTACGTTGAACCTGGAGGTTTAAGTGCAGTTGACAGGAAACGTCGCTGACTTTTGTCGTGCTCCAGATCGTCGCTAATGGAATCGGGGACACCCCTAATAATTACACTGCGAGATCGGTCAGTGGGTCCAGGTTACTTCTGAGCAAGTTTTCGCCTCTTGCGTTCGGCCCATGATATATCAGGGTATACTCGGGCTCCAGAGTCATCGAGCAGCTTATGAGCTGCTAGGAGAACGTCTTCTGTCAAATTTTATGACTTGAGCATTACCCTGGCTAGCCGATGTTTGTCAGCATGTGGAGAATCTAATATCCTCGCCGAATTCAGCTATTACGATTCAACTCAATTCAGTTCACAGAACAACTGACGGCCAGGAGCTAGAATTTCCAGGTTTTGCGTCGATAGGCCCGATGCCTTCAACGTTTTGATTTCTGATTTCAACGTGAAGTATCCTCCCGCGACCTCCCTACAACAGCGAGTTTTTCAACTATTTCAGCTATTTGTTCACGGGCTTGAGGTTACGGGACCGAGTCACCCGGATCCAGTCAGTTTGTTCATTTCAATGTCACTGTTCTTCTGTTGACCTAAAAGACAGTCATTGAAAACAGGGTGCAGAACCGTTCTTGGGGGTTACAGAGAATCTTGAGAGCAGAGTAAGCGGTTTAGCGATTCAGCGATTGATACACGGGTTCGATGCAGAGGCCCAAGGGTCCCGAGTCCAGTCGGTTTCCCTTGTTCGGTGTCAAGCGGGCGTCTGCGGATCTGAAAGTCATTCATTGAAAACAGGGTGTAGCACCGCTCTTGTGGATAACAGTAAAAATAATAAAATAAGCTAAGATTACTCGCACAAAAAGATTTTTGGAAAATGTTAGTCAAGTAATGTTTTAATGCGGTCGCTAGAAGCGCTATAGACGACACCAGCAGGAAGACTGTTCCAGAAGTTAACAACCCTGTATGAAAAAACTGCTGTTTAAGAAAGGTCTGAGAACGAAGCTTTAAAAGCTTCTTGTTATGTTCCCGCCGACCGTCACCATACGCTACAGTGAAGAACTGATCGACGAGACCTACTCTGAACAGGAAGTTTGTGAAAATTAAACCACCGCGAAGTCGTCGAAATTCAAGTGGTATAGATCAAGAATTCCAAGTCGAGACTCGTACGCGACAATACTGAGGCATGTGACTAGCTTGGTAGCCACGCGATGGACACGCTCAACGGCTAATATGTCTTACTTCAAACCGGTATACACGACCCGATTAGCAGACTCGAGGAGCGGCCCTAAGTAAACCCCGTAAAGCGTTTAGAACACTCTCTTGTCTATACGGGGAAGTGTGCATTTATTCCTAACTAAAGCCATGCCGCCACGGTTGTTTGTTAATTATCCATCTGTATTATATGTTATGCCTGTTTCCCTAATAGTATTTCCGGTGGAAAACGGCCTACGTTATCATCTGGTTATTTCTACCTACGGTATGGTGTAAACATGGGTAAAACGTCCCACTCCATCATCCACAACGTGCGTATTGTTTTGTTTATTGCTTATTGACTATGCTCGAATGTATCTTGCCGTGTGTATGTGAGTTACTGTTCACTTTTCTGAGAGATAATAACCAACTGTGATGCTCGTTGGTTATCCGACGAAAACATTGATCCCCACTTCTACCGTTTCAGCTACAACACTTCTATATTCAGGACATGGATGCTTTTGATTCCGGTGACTGTTGGTGTATGTTTTCGCCAACTGCAGACTTCACCTCATTCAATTAAGCTATGAATAACGCCTGCATATGTAGTATACGTTCACACCAGTAGCTTCTCCACCCGATTGTATTGGACTATCAACAACGTCTCAAATACAGGATGCGGTTACACTAGTGGCTACTTCAACATGTTTCACATAAGCTATGAATAACGTCTCAGCATCCAGTATACGATCACACTAGAAATTTCTCCACCCGATTGACTTATACTCTCAACAACACCTGAGAATACAGGATGCGTTCACGCTAGTAGATGCTTCAACTTAATTCACTTAAGCTGTGAAGAACGTCTACATACGCTGTATACGTTCACACTAGTAGCTGCTCCACCCGACTGACTCAGACAATCAACAGCGTCTGAGAATACAGGATGCGTTCACCCTTGTATATGCTTCAACTCGCTTCACTAAAGCTATGAGAAACGTCTGTGTGTGCATTATAGGTTCACGCTAATAGATGTTTCAACTGCATTCAATTAAGCTATGAATAACGCCTGCGTATGCAGTAAACGTTCACACCAGTAGCTGCTCCACCCGATTGATTTAATTTATGATCTGAGTGTGCAGTATATGTTAACAGTAATAGCTGCTGCTTCTGAACCACCTTTACCATGAACTATTTGGAGAACGAACACATGAGGGAACTGATGAAAAATCTGTATTTGAGGCGTTTGGGGTGCATGGTTATCATCATCTTTGATTCCATTGATTGCCATATTGATTGAACGTTTTCTGCACCCTAATAGATACTTGGCGTTCTGAACATCACAATGTGACTGGCTGACAGGTATCCCTCCCGGTGATCGGCAGGCAGCTTGATTTCATCTGTTTCCGTATATTTTTGTGCATGGACGCCACGCAGCCTCAATCTTGTTAGAAACAATGCAGTAGAGTGAATAGAATTTACTTCCGAAGATTCTAGATGATAGAGTGGGACATGGTACCCTTTTCTTACGCCGATCCATATACACTGAAGATGGAAACAACCATACGATAGCGTCATTTCCAACCATTTCTAAGAGCAACGTTTCATCGACCAGTATCTACCTGGAATCTTGCAAACAAACAAAAACATTATAAATATCGTATAGGAAGTGAAGCTGGAAATGTTGTAATACATGTTTCACTATCAAATGTGTTGGTGTTCTTGTTGAAATGCAAAGCAAACACAGTATGTTCGTGTATTTCCATCCCGAACATATCTGTGAAACGCCGCGAAATGAAGCACCCTCGGGCTTTAGGATGACGTATTTCATCTCGACAATGACAATGATCGCATTTATAAGACTTTAAAAAGTGAGCTAACGTCAATAACGGGTTGTTTTCGCGAAAATGGTAGAAAAAGGTTTCATCACCAAGCTAATACTTTTGGAACTTCTTCGATGTATTCCAATTTTTTCATTAACGCCGCTTATTTACAATTGATTTACTATAAGTACTTTGCCTGAAATTCCAATGTTAAAATTTCATAAAATATTTATAAATTGAGGATTCGCGCCAAAAGGACAGTTTTGCCTTTTGAACGACCTTCAAGGCGAATCCCGTGAAACGGATAATTGCCCAACCCTTCGGTCCTGATGAGGATAACTCGGGCCAGCCACCCCAGGCCTGATCTGGTTCGAGGCATACCAGCTGATATCCAATCAGCCTGCGGTTGTTGCGACAATTCCCGGACACCGCAGGTGGAGGAGCACTGATGCCTGCAGTTCCTAGCGAGCTCCCACTCGAGTATCCCCCCTTAAATTTGCCGTTGATGAGAGAGTCAGCGAGCATAGTTTGGCTGGTGAACGAGGGAGAACTCGATTGAGAAGAGGTATTCGGATATCGGTTCTTCGGGGCTGACAGGTGACAACGAATTTTAGCCTGTTGACAGGCTAAGCAAGCGCGCGCCCAGTTTCTGATGTCCTTTTGCATACCGGGCCAAACGTACCCATCGGAAATGAGCTTGGCAGTGGCCCGGATGCCAGGATGAGTGATATTGTGTAGTGCGTCGGACACACGCCGTCGGAAGAGATTAGGAACCACTGGACACAGATGTCCAGCGGAAGTATCGCAAATAATCGTGACTGCAGATGCTGGCAAGGGTTGGTCCGTCAGACGTAGAGAAGTTTGTTGGCAGGAAGCGCGAAAATCGATTTCCGATCGTTGCGCGTTGGCCCTAGCGTTTAAGTCGATTGAGTCGTGACCAACTAGTGTCGACACTCGGGATAAAGCATCAGCCACAACGTTGTCGCTGCCAGAAACGTGGCGTATATCTGACGTGAATTGAGATACGAAGTCTAAATGTCGAACTTCGCGGGGCGAATGCCTATCGGACCTACTGCGGAAGGCAAAAACCAACGGCTTGTGATTAGTGAAAATCACGAACTGGTTTCCCTCGAGAACATGTCGGATGTGACGAACGGCCGAATAGATTGCTAACAATTCACGACCGAACGTGCTATACCTCGTTTCAGCTGGTAGTAGACGTCTGGAAAAGAAGGTGAGCGGTTTCTAGAGCCCATCGACGAACTGTTGAAGCTCGGCGCCAACTTCGGTGTCTGACGCGTCAACAGCTATACTTATTTCTGCAGCTGAGTTGAAGTGATTTAGTATGACGGCGGTAGCTAATGCCTCCTCAATTCGATCGAACGATTCGAAGGTTGTCGCTGATAACTCTACGTCTCCGTTGACACGGCCTCGGAGTAAGTCGGTTGATAGTTGCATATGCTGAGCACAATCAGGAATAAATCGTCTGTAATAGTCAACCATTCCGTTAAATCGACGGATGGCGGCGAAAGTTATAGGACGGGGAAAGTTAGGGATTGCTCTTACCTTATCGATCAACGGTCGAATTCCGTGTTGATCAACGTGGTGTCCTGGGAACTCTATTGCAGACTGGCCAAAAACGCATTTGTCCGCATCAATCGTTACCCCGAAAGTTGCTAATCTGTCGAAGAGCTGTCGCAGATGAATCTGGTGTTCTTCTTCAGACGCGCTTGCAACTAGTAAGTCGTCGATGTAGGGATGGACAAAATCTAAACCTCGTATGACTACATCGATAAAACGTTGAAACGTTTGAGTGGCGTTTTGTAAACCAAATGGCATACGTAAAAATTCGAATGAGCCAAATGGCGTGATGACGGCTGTCTTTGCGACGTCGTCCTCCGCAACCGGGATCAGGCGGTAGGCGCGTACCTAATCGATTTTCGAGAACACCCGGGTATCATGAAGGCTAGCCGTGATGTCCTGTATATGCGGGATCGGATACCTGTCAGGTATCGTGGCTTTGTTGAGCGAACGATAATCTTCACAAGGGAGCCAATCGCCCGACGCTTTAGTGACCATGTGGAGTGGTGAGGCCCAGCGGCTATAGAATGGACGGATGATTCCGATCTCAAGCATGTGCTCGAACTCAGCGCGAGCTATTTTAAGCTTAGCCGGTGTCAACCTGCGAGATTTGGCGAACACGGGCGAGCCTGCCGTGACTATTTGGTGCCTCGGGGAACTTGTGGCGGCAGGTAGATATAAAGACTGTCAGAAAACAGTCGGATACTTGTCGGTTAAGAAATTAAAGGAAATTAATTCCGTAGAGCTTTGATACACGGGAATGATTGATACCCAATCAGTCAAGATACCAGTAACGATAAGCTTTGTCGTTTGGTCGACTAGACGGCGTTGTCTGTAGTCTACCATAAAGTCGACGTGCTGGAGAAAATCGATGCCGATTATCGCCAATTGGACGTCGGCGATCGTAAAGATCCAGCGGAAGAGCCTACGAAGACCTAGGTTGAGTGTGCGAGAGCGCTGACCGAACACTTTAATAGTGCTTCCATTGGCCGCGCGAAGGTTAGATGTGACCGACCTGTTCAAGTCGTGGGCTTCAGGTGGGATCACGCTGACTTCAGCACCTATGTCGATAAGATAGCGTATTTCCGACTCATGATCTTTTAGAAAAAACAGATGACCAGGCGGACGGGCTACTTCGGTAGCCGTGAGAATTTGGCTGTCCTGTTTGCTAACTGGACCAAAAGTACAAGGCTGTCGGCCTCGTCGGGCCTTCTTGCCAAATTGCTGGTGATACCAGCAGTGATCGGAATTGGCGTCCGGTGGCGGTTGGGGAGGTTCACGCGACCCTGGGCGGTTATTGTGTCGTCAAATGGGTGTAATTGAGCGGAGCCTCGAACGCTGCGTCAGTAAAGCCTGAATTTGCTGGGTAAGACTAGCTACTTGAACAGTCAAAGTGGCAATCGCGCCCTAACTACTCGAAGCGAGTTGAGAAAAAGTGGTGCCGTATGTTTCCCCGATCCGGTCGGCTGTGTCGGCTAAAGTTGACAAGTTTGCTGACGGGTTTGCGCTAGGGATGCTTTGCATATCCTTGGGCAAACGTTGGAGCCACATCTCTTTGAGAAGAGCCTCTTCTACCTGTGTCTTACCTGCTAACCGTTGCATGTGACGTAGGAGTTGCGATGGTTTACGGTCACCGAGCTCAGTCGCACTCAAAAGCCTAAAAATACGTTGGCAGTCTGACAAACCAACGCGCTTAATTACGGCTAATTTGAGTTGCTCGTAAGGTTTTGTGGAGTCCGGTAACTCAAGAATATCGTCCACCTCGTCAATGACGTGAGGTGACAGTGCCGCAACTACGTGATGGAAACGGGTTAGCTCTGAACTAATCTGTCGTAGCGCGAACGTGGCTTTTAACTGTGCAAACCACGATTTAGGATTGTTCTCTCGAAATGGTGCGAATGGTATGGCTAGTGCACTGACCGAGGCGTCTGGCAAAACGTAGGGCTGAGCATCCATTATAGCGGAATGGGTAATGAACCGAGTCAAAAATACTAGCAACTCACAGTTATACAAAAGATATACCTGTGGGACAAAAATTATTCGAACAAGCTCACCAATTTATAGTGGACCGAAACAAAAATTCTGAAGAAAATCGATTAGTATACGGGCTGACCAATTTATAGTGAACCGAAATAAAACGCTGGAAGAAAAGTGATTACAATTCGGGCTCACCAATTTAGTGCACGGCTTACTAAGTCGTTTTCCCCAGGTACGAATTAACCAGACGCGAAATACAAAGGGCCATTGAGAGAAGAGACCGAATATTTGTTACTCGAAATATACAAAAGGTTTCCTATAGCGTTAGAAAATGGCACCGACACGTAAGTTAGCTAGAGAGGCTAGAGACCGGCCATCGACGAGCGATTAGACCGGAAGTTTATGACACGTGTGCTTTCGGGTTCGTGCCGTAGTCACATGGCATGCAGACGAACAATCAGACAACATTCATCATGCAAACTTTCTTAATACCCTAGGTACAATATGCAACCATAAGCTTTGGAACCATTTTACGCATCATACCGCAGGCAGGTAAGTGAAATCTCCAGGTCGCTACACCGGCGAACGACACAATTGTCCGTTCTGTTATAAAGGAAATATACAATCCTGCGAAGAACCTCTTCTTTCATACCATAAGCTTCCAGTTTGTGCTTCCGGGGGCCGTGTAGTACACGGTCGAAAGCCTTGGCAAATACGAGGCCATTGTTCATGGCCTCCGTCAGACTATCCATGAAGATAAGCATATTAGTTATGCATGCCCGATTAGGAAGGAAGCCATACTGGATAGAGGAAAATTGATGGTTTGAAAGGAAGTGGTTAAGGATGACACGCTTTAATAAGCGCTCCATTATCTTGCACAGACAACTAGTGAGACTGATGGGCCGAAGGCTAGCCGGAGAGTGTCAGCCACCCGCTTTAAGTATGGGCGTGACCGTCGCCTCTTTCGGTGCGTTAGGGAGAATGCCAGTCTGAAGTATCTGTTTAAACAGCTTATAAAAGGGTTCTGCCGGACTAGCAGCTTCTTTGAGAATTCTGGGATGGATTTTTTCAGCACCCCTTGAACTGTATGAGTTCGTCTTAATGAAAGGTCGTCAAAATTCACCACAGAAAACTCAACGGTAAGGAGTGGTTGCCGGAAACTCTGCAGCGGAAGGGTAGGGTGCCAAACCGGCGAGGTGACATTGTAGATTGTCGAGTAGTACTCTCTGAACAACTTGGCCACAGCTAGGGAGTCAGATGAGGTCGCCCTGTCGGGTAGTCGCAAAGAAAGAGCCGAGGGTTTATTCAATCTTGGTCGTCGCATATACTCAAATAAGAAGTTTTTATTACCGCGGCCTTCGAGGAGGACCTTTTCTTGCGCGCGTTTGGTGTGCTCACGAATTTCCCTTCTACGCCTAGTTCGAACGATGTGGAACGCACGTCGGTCTTCTGAGTTTCCATTAAGCTTACACTTTGCGAATAACTGGGAACGTTAATCAAGGAGACGATGAATTCTACGTGGAGGAGGTGGCCGATAAATGAAAGTGCGCAGTTGGCGCGACACAAATAAGTCATCCGCTTCCTCAAATGCGCTTTGAAGAGCACAGTAGTTCTGATCCACGGAGCCACAATCAAGAAGTATTGAACCTAGGTAGCTCCTCAGGCCATTAAAATCAGCCTGATTAAAGTTTCGAACTGTGGACTACTTTACTGGTTATTGTAACTAGTAACAGATAAGATCAAAGAGGAGCAGAGAGCAGTCACTGTGTCCAAGTGGTGGTTTGATGATCGCTGTATACCAGGTGGCTCTCACTAGTAATGACCAAATCGAGCAGAGAGGGATTCTAACCAAGACAATGTCACGTCGTGGCGGTGACATGCTGTGTCCACGCTTTCCGTCGTACTAACGCCGATAAGAAAGTCGAGAATCCTCTCTCACATTCCTGGTGTGAAACCGACGTCCAGTTTATCTTGGGAGTATTTAAGTCGCCAATAATGAGTAGAAAAGTGGAGGGTTGTTGTCCTATTACATAAACATCAGAGGACAATAAAAAAATAAACATATACATATATATACGTATACATATATACAGGTATTGTAACGATTCCGTCTGATCGTTGAGTTACGCGTAGCCCGAAAACGGATCCCCAAAATGAGAACAAGATTGGATCCAACAATTTCTACGGTACTATTAAAGAAATGCATCAATAATTACAAAAGGCAAACCTCAATCGTTCGCGACGATAGTCT
>JTDE01000877.1:180078-193991 GCA_014338405.1 Paragonimus skrjabini miyazakii
CAATTCCGCTTTATCGTCCGCCATTACTGAGCGGTGCCTGGTTGTCAGAGTTGTTGTACCGACACATTCTTCGTTTGATTTGCGAGGATATTTCACATTCGAGGTATGATATTTAATTTTCATGTACACTGATTCAACTAGTACCGTATAAAATCCAGTTTTCACAAGCGTCTTCTCATTAACCGTTTTGAAGATTATCTTCTCTTCCGTTGGATATTGAGAAAGGCATTTTTGGATTAACCGATTACGCGTAACTCGTTGTGAACCTTGAATCGTTAGCAAACGATTCAATATGGGCTGCTTTTTCTGCAGTTTTTAGAGATGTGACTGTGTGTACATTAGTCAGCCCAGTTCGGTCCTCCTAGATATCCCGTACTGCAGGGGTCAGGTGGGAGTGATGCCTGATTAACTTATTTCACCGGTCACGATTGCTGATCTGGATCGCAGGAACAGGAGCGTAGTGGTTACTTCAGAGAAATTCGGGCTATCGCTTTATCATCACCACACCCTGGCCACACGGTCAACTTTTTTCTAGGGGTAGTATATTTGGAACACTTGCAGAGGTTGGCAGCATCGGGTTACAGCCCTGAGCAGATACCGTATATTCGTCCGGGTGATCGGTCGTTGAGGCACAGTCGCAGAAGGTGAGGAGTGTGTGGATGAGAGTAGTCGCTGAATAGTGGGCACAGCAAGGGTAAACGTAAAATAAATGAAAATGCTGGTGCTTGTGTGAATCCTGTTTTTAATTCGCTTTAAATCACTTACAACTACAATTAGGCGAACTAACAGGTTTCAATCACTGCACCTTGGTGCCTCATGAGTGCTAACATGATCACGCATACATCTACGCATTGAGACATCTTACTATTTGCTGACTTGCAGGGGTGTACCCACTCCTTTGAGAACGCATGACGAATTGTGCACGGACTCACAGATATGCATCCAAACAGATAGCCAACTACACTCATAGTTCAAGCAACTAGGCCACAACAGTACAAAGATTATGCCGTATCACGGAATAAGCGTTCCCATTCCAGATCAAGTTTTCACCTAAACAATTCGACCGAAGTAGCCTGGACTACAGACTCAGACAGCTTATTCCACGGGTTAACAATCTTGTTCGTTAAAATTCGGCTGTGTGAGACGTGTGAGCGCGTGACTTGCCCAGGGACAACGAGTGACCCCTAAGGTGGGACGTTTCTCTAGCTGAGAACAGAGCGCCAGGTGTACCATCGATGGGTTCGTGCAGAACTTTATAAGTTTCGATCAGATCCCCACGGAGTCGTCTGCGTTCAACAGAAAATAGGTTGAGTTTTTTCAGTCTGGTTGCATAGTCCGTGTCTTTCATTCCACCAATCATCATAGTGGCCAACTTTGCACATTCTCCAGACACTTTTTGTTTTTTTGAGGTGCGGGTTTCATGCCTGAACACAATATTCAAGATGCAGTCTCACGCCCATCTTGTACAGCGGTATAAGTACACCATGGTCCCTGGGACAGATTGCGTTCCTAAGTTGAAACAGGGCTGCCCTAGCCTTATTGGCTGCAAGTGCACATTATGCTGCCGGTTTGAAGTTACTGCAGAGGCGAATCCCCAGTTTTCTTACTTCATCTATCTGTGTAAGCCAGATGGGCTCATTTCCCCCTGGGAGATAGCGACGAGCCCCTGTTCTATGGGAGCTAACCAAATTAATGCATTCACCGAAGTTGAGTGGAAGGTCTCAGTCCTCCGACCAGGCGGTCAACTTAATCAGATCCGCTTAGAGATCCGATCGATCCGAGTTGCCGAAAATTTTTACGTCGTCAGCAAGCATGTAGGAAAGTGCGTTCAGTTGGTCAGCCAAGTCGTTAATGTATATCAAGAACAGGATGGGCCCTAGTACTGATCCTTGTGATATTCCACGGGGAACCTCCTGGACGTTCGACATTCCTCCCCAACAGACACTGTGGATGTGCTGTTTGAAAAGAATCTCTAACTCATTCTAGGACTTCTTGCGCTATGACATAGTACTCGAGCTTTTCTGGGAGCAGTCGTTGGTTGACTGAGTCGAACGTTTTGCAGATGCCCAGGTAGCAAACATCTACCTGTTCCCCTTCGTCTAACCTCTTGGTTATTTCGTCTAGGAAGCAGATAAGGTTTGACAGACGCAACGTTCTTTTCACGAAGTCATGTTGGTTTGCATTTGGAAGGTTGTCACTAGAAGAAAAGAAAGCTGGGCGATGTCTAACTACTCTTTCTCATACTTTTAGCAGGACACATGTCAGGCAAATGGGACGGTAGTTTGTGGCTTTCTCTTTTGCGCCCCCTTTGTGAATAGCCACCACAGTGACTATTTTTCCGTCTTTAAAAACCGTTTCTTTCTTCCATGACAAACTGATCAATGCGGACAACGAGCGCGCCAAAACCTCAGCTAAGGGACGAACCAGAGACCGTTGGGTCCAACGGCTGCAGAATGGTCTGTACCTCGGAGGCTGAGGTCCTGAAGTTTCGCATCGAAGCTGCTTTCATTCTGGCTCCCATTGTTTTCGGGCCTTCAAGATTGTCTTGCCGAAGATACTGGCTCAAATAGTCCGCTTTCTTTTGACCATCGACCAAGATTACACCCTCGGTAAAGGTGAGGTGGCCAACGTGCTTGCAGAGAGCAGGGTTTGAATGCACTCAACCGTGGAACAACTTTGCGTTGGATTAGGCCTTTCGCGCTAACTGTACTTCATGCCTAAACCAATAGATTTTACGCCTATTTGAGGCCGGACTTTATTTGAGCTGAAAATAAAGTCTGATTCCGTAACCTCCCGTGAGGTTGAAGCGCTCCCATGCAAGCATTTCCCTCTTATCTTCAAGGGTCCGAGGTTGCAGAACCAATTGGTTGGGTGACTTAAGTCACCCGGATCCACTCAGTTTGTCTGTTCTAGTGTCAGTGGTTTTTCTGTTGACCTAGAAGGCAGTCATTGAAAACAGGGTGTAGAACCGCTCTTGGGGGTTACAGAGTAGAGTAAAATACTGAAGAAGTTGCGACTTCTTAAGTAAGTGAAAATCTGATATCACTTGGAAACGGTCCCTAGAAGAGCAGTTAACAGCCTCCAATGGAATGTCGTTCCAGTGGTTGATAACCCTGTAAGGGAAGAACTGTTGCCTAAGGAAGGTCCGGGGTCGAGGCTTATAAAGCTTCGTAAGAAGAGATCAAGACAATTGTCGTGACCTCTTCGACTGTTATCAACTACTGTGGTACAGAATTGTTGAACAAGTCCTGTGCTAGAGAAGAAGTGCGTAAGGATTAAGTTGCCGCGGAGTCTTCGAAATTCAAGTAGATAAAGATCGAGAATTCCAAGACGAGACTCGTAAGAGAAATGCCGCAAGCCAGTGGCCATTTTGGTAGCTACTCGCTGAACACGCTCGATGGTGAGTATGCTCTTTTTCAAACAGATGTATATGACTTGATTAGCATAATCAAGCAGTTGTCTTATGTAGACCACGTAGAGTGATTGAAAGGCATGCTTGTCTATCCGGGGAAAGGTTCTTTTTATCACCCCAAGAGTCCCAAATCCCTTTTGGGCGGCCATCTGTTGGTGATAAAGAAAGGATTAACCGGTCGACAGCCAAATCCTTAGGTTCTTTTTAAAGTCAACTTTCGTAATATCCGTTACACTTTGTGCACCAGGTATCACGAATGGGTTCCCGGAGTCTCCTCCGAGCGATATATGTGCACACCTGCTGAAGTTTAGAGGGAGACTTCAATCATCCTACCAGCACTTAATGCAAGCAAGGTCAATCTGCAAAGCACTGGGATCACAAGCATTCCAAATTTTTAAACCAGTAGTGAGGAAGGTGTTGCTGGAAGTAAGGTTGGGAATGTCATTGCTGTATATTGGAAACAACAGCGGACCGAGTACACCTCCTTGAGGAACTCCAGCGGAGATCGGGGAGGGAGAAGAACGTCTGAAAGTCCTGTTACCGAGAGAGAAGGCGGTCCAGCGGAGAACCTCTCCTTGGATGTCAGACGCCACTAGTTTACGTACAAGAGGACCGTGTGGGACATGATCAAAGGCTTTGGCGAAGTCGAGGAAGATAGCTTCCGAGATATAGCCATTGCCTTTGGCGTGTGTCAGGCCATCCGTTTCAATTTCAAACTCGGGACTTGGTGAAGCCTTGCTCTTGTTGACGTCCTGGTACTTTACTTGTGTGATTCACAGATTGACCGGTCTCTTTTTTCTCGATGCGGATGTGTGTGATAATGTTCTGAGCGTAGGTATAATGAAAAGATTACAAATTCTTGTTACCCTGAAGCAAGCAGTATATTTTATTAATAAGTTCGGAGTGGGAGAAATGTCGCTCCAACATTTGTTCAGCTCTCTTCTGTATTCATCTAAGCTGGAGGCCTCAACAATTTTCCCGGCAGTTTGTTCCACGAGTTGACCACCCGGTTAGTGAAAAAGTTAAATTGAGCAGCCAATCATCATTTTGTTCCATTAATCCTGAACCTGTCCTCCTGAATCTTTGTCTTGATGTATCACGAGCAAACATCCCAAGAGACTTCTGCCGGTGTGGTGGGTGATCTTGTACACTTCAATAACGTCACCTCTCACCCGCAGACTTTTGAGCGGTCTTGGTAGTCTAGACCATTCACACCCCAATACAATAGGTGTGGTGAGCTTTCGTACTTTTGCGAGGAAAGCTATGTCCTTTTTGAAATGCGGTGACCAAGCTCGGCACAATATTCCAAGTGATGTCGAACTATGGCCGAGTCACTTAGAATGAGCACCACTGAACATGGGTTGGCTATCGCAAATTTCACTTGGTATAAGGTCCGCCGTGCTTTGGTCGCGGTTGCGGCAAACTGAGCAAATGGAACAAACGTGCCAGTGACCTGGACACCTAAATCTCTCGTTTGCTATTCAGTTGCCAATGATTATGAAGAACGATCGCCCCACACTACTCACACCACCACTATTCAGTAGTCGGGCGACAAAGTAGCCGCAGGAAAAACAAGGGAAGAAACACCCCACCAACACGGTAGTGCAGCGTGCTATGGAATAGTTCTGGCTACACAGAGATGCTGATCATTAGCGTCTGTGTCAGCCGTGACCTTCTGGGACGATTGTCATAAGCAGATGAGTGTTTTTGTTTCTTGTCCCGTTTGAACACCTAACCCCTGTTAGTATCCTAAATAAACAACCTTTGCGTCATCTGTGTTCTTGGCATACAGCACTAGTTCGTCTGTCTTTCCATGTGCATCAGTTTTGTATCTGCGGGTCGACTGGGAAACATTAGCGAGGATATTACTTTTGAGATCAATCACTGGTAAATCCCACCATAATGTCCATTCACATATCTTCAGAATATAATCCTGGAGGGCGTCTGAGTCCGGCGCATTTCCTACCAGCTTTGTCATCTGCATACAGGTAACATGGGCTGACTAGGTTGTCGGTCGAGTCATTTTTGTACACCGGGAAGAGCAGGAAGGTGAGGATTGACCCTTGAGATACTCCACTTAATGTAGAACCTTTGTTCTACAGTATTCCTCTTACTCTTACCCTATACGACCTTCCAACTAGGAACGTCTGTATCCACCCACAGGTTCTATGGAAAATTCCGGCTTCCCTTAGCTTCCAACCCAAAAGCCTGTGGTGAACAGAATCAAAGTCTTTCTGGAAATCTAGATGGCACACCCAACCACTTCGCCTCCATCTAGCTTCTCCGTGACAGTGTCTAAAAACGTCAATAGATTGTTGAGACAAGATCTACCTACCTTGGAGGTTTCTTCCGAGAGATAGGCTCGTTTTTTGGATGTGAGGATATGAACGGGACCGATGTAAACCATTTTTCTCATCAATGGTCGGCTCTTCTAAATTGCTGCATCGTCTTCTTGTTTCATTGGAGTTTTGAGTTGCTTTCTGACCTTGGTTTTGCCGAGACACTCACCCTGATTTCCGGTGCGGGTCAGATTTGTGATGCATAGTTGTTTCTTCTGCAACTTTTGCGCCTGGCAACCTCTGATCTATCGTGTCGGTCTTAGTTAGTACCAGACCTCAAAATTCAACTAGAAGCGGTCTGGGACGGTTCGTTTGTGTTTTAGGTACAGTCCACTTACCGACTCTGTGAGATCGGCGCCATTTCATTGCGACGCGTAGTTCACCGTTTTGCAGAAAACTTGAGATTAACTGTCCTTCCGATAATCTCCCGTTTAGGATACTGTATTACCGGTTAGGGGGTTTAGATGACTATGTTATTGTCCAATTTTAGGGTGGCCTCATAGAAACGTTGTAATTGTCTTACTGCATTAAAATGTTTTTGTCGAGTGGCCGTGACGTTACGTAGACGTGCTTCGTGTTGTACTACCTGTGGGAACATCGCATGGACTTTAGTCGGGCTTAAGTGTACGCAAGCATTTAGGGGTGTCCTGCAATCTTCCTACATTTGCTCACTTGTCGTCAAAATTCTTGACTTCCAAAGTCTAAGAATCTTACTTGTATTTGGCTTTTGTGGCCCCTGAGCAGCCCCATTGCTCTTTTGGAGTTTTGTGGAGACCAAGGTATGGTTATTATGACGTTGACGTAAGTGACGTTGAGCGCACAAGTAGGCTACATCCCGGTGTGTGGCGTACGGGCTGCTCGCGGGAAACCATCAGAGTGCGCACACCTTTCCTCGGGAAAGGGTCGAATGAGTCATATCGGGCTTACATGGTCCACAGTTACATTGTATAACCCATTTTTGTACGCTTTTGTATATACCGTTTTATCAACTTCATATGTACACTTGTTTGAAAGCATTACCATCACTTTTTGAATTCGATCGTCAACAATAATAAACAGGGTTATCGCGCACCGTTTCTGTTTTCTTCACTTGTGCGAAGTTTTGGGCTGGTGGGGTGATTGCACGATGAAACATTTTGGCACAGTGTATTGGCTGATCCACTGACGCTCAAAATTCGTCATCCCAGGATACGTATGGAATTATCTATTAATCGTCTTCCGAACATATTCTCTGAAGCTGTCCTCTTTTCTTGTGGTGGCCTATGCGATTTAACGGACACTGACTCGTCAGTGAGTCGTTCTATTTTTTTGTACGCCCACCGTTTTATTTGTACACATGCCTTTTCCACCTATCCGTTACCGTTACAACACTTCTTTTCGTTATCATATTTTGGTCATATTTACCATTTGATTGACCAGACCACTAAAGTCGATGGGCGATAAACGGAAGAAGAATGCCACAGCTTTCAAAGCATTCGCTTCTGCAGACAAGGAATCTTAGCATCAGAAGAATAGATACCCGTCATAACTTTTCTTGATTGAACTGAAGAACTGAAATAAGGAGTAAATGCATGTCTACCGCCACTCTACACATGGGTCTATATGTGGATGTCCATATACAAATAACTATGAGCAGGTTGACAAGCAAACCTACACACATAACTTTGCGCAGTATTTCATGCTGAGGCACAAATGAGGAGCTGGATTGGTGACCCAGGTAAATTTTGTATGCAGCCACTTCCGTCGCACTCACAACATATTCTGGTAGGTAGTTTCAAATTTGTAGATCCGAACCGAGAAGTCATGCCTAAGCTCAAGTCTACTGCACTGACTTTTTGGTCCCAAATAGTGTTCCTCCTGTGTGCTAGTATCCTCAAGAGTAAGCAGGGATCTAATCGTGACGCTAGTTCCTAGGTTTGTACGCCCAAGGTTTTCCTGGCCTTATATTAACGAGTATCGGAATTCTGCAAAGTAACCTTATTTTTTATTTGCTCGATGTTCACAAGTAGACTTCAATACAACAATTAAATGCGCTGGGGAGTTGGACGCGGAAGATCCTCACGTACAACCGCACGACAGCCGCCAGAGAGGACAAATGTCGACGGAAACTCCAATAGATTTTCGGAAAGTAAACAGGCGTCAAACTGGTTGAGCGACGTTCCCAACGGTAATAGCTAAAACATTATTATCCCAATGAATGTAGCCTACGATAGCGAAGATGACGCAGATTCACTATACGGTCACGAGTAGAACTGCGATCCCAAAGCTTACACACAAACTTTGATGTTAGTGGTTTGTAGTAAATTTACATTAACAAGATGATATGAAAAGGCACGATGGTACTGATTGATCAAGCAACTGTCAAGTCGAAGAGAGTTTATGATTTTGGAGACGTCGAAGGTGATCTGACCACAATCTGCGTGGATGGCTCGTGATCCCCGGGCCCAGTTAACTGGACTAGCTGTGAGTGCCGATGATTTCCAGGTTCTTGCACTTATGAACTCGAGTTCAAGTTAAAGTTACAAAGGTCAAGGTTATTGCTGCCAGTAGGGTCCCCAGAAGAATTGCACCGGAATGCCAGAGGAGGGCAGTGAGAGCTTCGACTGTCCCATTTGCAAGAGAGATTAATGAGATTTCCGTGTTCCGTGTTCCGATTTAAAAGCCGGTCTCGATTACCAAATTATTCGACGGTTCAGTGACTGATACAAGGGTTTGGGGTGAGGTTCAAAGTATCTGGATTCAGTGGGTTTTACGGCAAACATGGCTCTCGCAGGGATTGGGCTTGAAGATCGTTTCAAAGGGAAAACGGTCATTTTGACGAGACTCCTCGATTTCTAATTATTTTTGGAAATAATAAAATCAGAAAATCTCAGGCAAAGTACCTACAATTCATCGATGGTAAATAGGCAGCGTTAATGAGATGATTGGAATACGTTGGTTAACTGCCTAAAGTACTCGTTTGGTGACGAAACATTTTTCACCATTTTCACGAAAAAAAACCACTATCAGAATTAACCCACTTTCTCAATTCTCACAAACGCCATCACGCAAATGGGGTTATACAAACCTCTGACTTCGTCTGTCGCCAGATACAGATTGGTCACTGGCCACCGGATTAGTCCCGAATCAACATTCATGATTATAATGCGCCACGTTGACGCGCGTTTCCTGCGTTTCGCTCAGGCGGTCGCCATTAGTCGTCTCAAGTCAGCATTATGAGTACAAAAACCACTATGTGTATGTCTAAAACTCCCATGGACATAATTGTTTTGAGTTGTTCTCCACCAATTTGCTATTTTATTTCTTCACCTCCACCCCAATAGAGTTCCTGACAATTGTTATTTGGTACTGAGGAGACAATGCGAAATGCTAGCATCCACCATTGTTTGTCTTCTTTCCGCCCTGTTCAGACCTTATAAATAGGCTCACTGCTATTTTAGAGATGCAACACGTCATCCCATAATCTGGGTGCCTAATTTTGCGGCGCGTTGGGAATAAGATCGTAGGAGGGAATATGCGGCCATACAACGTTGGCTTTATATTTCAACAGGAATACTAACATATTTGATGGTGAAACACGCATGACAACGTTTCAAGTTGCCTTTTCCGTGTGATTTTTTCACTGTTTCTGTCTTTTGTGGGATTTCAGATAAATATTGTTCGACGAAACAACTTTCCTAGGAACGGTTGTAAATAACCGTCATATGGCTGTTTCCTCCCCAGGCGTAAAAAAAGTGTTAGGTCCCACTATCTCACCAAGAATCTTCAGAAGTTTACTTTGTTAACCACACTGCATTGTTTCCAACTAGGCTGTAAATATGTCGAACATAATAGGTTATCGCCAAATAAAGTTCATCGAGTGGAACATGCTCGCCACTCTGTTGAGGTCCTTGATGTGGAACACATTCTTTCTGACTTCTGACCCTAGTATTGCAACCGAAGTATTCAATGGACGCTCTAGGTTTTGTGTCAATATCTTAGCTCCGGAAATATCTAATCGCCGTAATGTGTGTGGTAAAGGCAGGATCCTTACTCCGAAAGAGCAGTGTAAGCTCAAAAGTCTGAAACCATGACACCAAAAATCACATAATTTCTCCTTTATTATTCAAATGCATAAAATGTTTGACATTATGGAAAATAAAACCAAAATGCTTCACTTGAATGAGGAAAAACGTGCGCTGATAGCAAAAAGAAGAACTCTGAGTTGATGCAGTTATTGAAACTCAGAAACTGTACAAGTGACTCTATTACCTCAATAAATACACTACAGAACAAAACTGTCGTAGATGATCCTGTAACAATCTGTGAGGTCATCAATTCATATTTCGCTGCTTCCCTCAACCTTGAAGAAAATATATTGCCTCCACCTCTCCCTGTAAAAACAAACACGTTCCTAAGCCACGTTACCGCTGATGCAGTAAAAATACGCTCTCAGCTAGCTACTATCAAACCTTCTTATCTTCCTGGTCCAGAGGGTATACATCCTGTTGCTCTCAAATACGGAGGAGGTGACATTCCTCTCCTTTGGCTTAATATCTTTACACTTTCTCTATCATTAGGCTCCTTCCCTCTCGAATTGGAAAATTCTATAATTCAACCCCGTTACAAGGGTGGATCGTGACAAGAAGTCAACAACTGTCGTCCCATTAACCATAATTCAATTTGTTCTAGAGTGTTGGAAAGGATAATAAAATGTCGCATGGTTGAATTCTTACTATCACAAAATCTTATAAATCCCTCCAAGCATGGGTTCCTCAGCAAACGTTCGTGCATGACGTTCCAGCTGGAATTCTTTAATCATGTTACAAAATCTGCTGATTCAGGGAATGAAATTATTATTATACTTTTGGATATGCAAAAACTTTTGATCGTGTGCCTCATAAGCGCCTTCTGATCAAAATGGCATATTCCGGTATACGTGACCCATTGCTCAGCTGGTTTATCTGATACATTGCAGACCGCACACAAACAGTGAAAACAGGAGATAACAGCTCAACGCCTAGACCAGTCACCAGTGAAGTGATTCAAGGAAGCGTCCTAGGACCGTTACTCTTTCTTATGTATATAAATGACATATAAAGATATCAAGTATGCCAAACTATTCCTATTCGCTGAAGACATCAAACTTGTCTACACATTTACTCCTGGCGCTCAATCACTTTCGCTTGTGAGTAATGGTCAGGTTGTCCGAGCGTCTCGATAAGAGACACAGTTACTGTTTTTAATTTATTATTCTTTGAGTCATTCGCGGGTGACAACACAAACATTGTTCAACGTTCGTATTTCTAGCACGGTAAGGTTTATCTCACACAAAATTTGAAAAGCTTCAAGCAACAGGATACGTGTAAAGACGCAATTCAGATGCCGAAGGAGATCCAGTTCACGCCGTCTTTGTTCATATATATATAGAGGACCTAACGATCCGGGTACACATCACCTCTCAGAAATGACCTCGTGCTAGCTGACCGCTGGCCTCGAGCTCTGGTTTGTCATCTTCCTCAGCCCCGTGCATGAACGTGTCCGGCCCGCCTGTTCGAGGACCTGAAAGGAAGCAGAAAACCAAACAAAATGGCGACGTACTACATGCTATTACGCTACTCCTTCCTGTCAAAAGCACAGGCCACAGTGCTTCTGACAGTCCTTCTTCTGGCGGTACAATGCACGCCACAGCCACTTCCAAATCGTCCCAATTAGTCGGCTGATCTCGTCCTGCAGTATATGGCTTCAACCAATTGAAGTGTACTACTTCGAACCCATACCGGTTGTGTTGGCTTCACGTATGTACAGGTGGAGTGGGAAATAATCTCATGCATAATATATGACCCGTTCCAATTACGAAACAATTTTCTGGGAACTCCAGTCTCCGGCGTTTTCGCGCGTAGCCAGACTTTATCATCCGGTTGCAGAGGGCTCCCATACGCCTTCCTATCATAATAGTCCTTTCGTCTCCGCTAGGCCGTTCGCAGGTGTTCACGCGCCAAGGTATATGCCTTCATCAATCGGCCACGTAAATGGATGCAGTAATCCGAAGTCAACAGGTTGTCTGGCGGCAACCTAGGAGCAAGCAAATCAGATAGCAGCCATAGATAATGTGGGGATTGTGCAGTAGAGGAATGAACGCTAGCACGGTATGCAAGCAGGTTATGAGAAACGGCCTCGTCACACGATCTGGTGGTTTCTGACTTTACGAACGACTTTAAATGAGATTTCAGCGTGCGAGTGACGCGTTCCACGGCGCCATTGCCCTGTGGGTGATAAGCACTCGTTCTCGTTTTTTTCATGCCTAATAATCGACAAAGTGCATGCATCAACGCACTTTCGAACTTTTATCCCCGATCTGAATACAGCTGAGTCAGGGCACCCCAGCGCGAAATCCAATGGTCATAGATGAATTTGGCAGTTGTTGCGCCATCTACTCTTGGAACTGGCACGGCTTCGCACCACTAGGTGGAATTATCTACTATCACTAGGATGTATCTGTTTCCCCGGCTAGTCTCCGGTAGTGGTCCAACAATATCAGCTTCCACTGCCTTATTCGGGTATCCTGTCAACGTACTCCGTAACGATGCACACTCAGAGCTTTTAATTTGTGCACACAGGTTACAATTACTGCACACATTCCTGACGTCCTTTCGTTGGTGAGGCCACCAGAAACGCTGTCTTGCAGCTGCTTCCAATCTGTTCTGGCCCGCATGTCCCAAATTCTCATGAAGTTCCTCCAAGACCATATGAACCGCTGATTCGGGGACTACAACCAGGGCATCATATTCAGGGTCGTATTGGTAGTAACGAACGCCATCGGCTATGTAGAGACGGCGCCACCACGACCACCAGCAGCGCGCTTCCTAACTGCATCCTGCCATCTCTTCGGTGGTCGGACGTGGACCACCCTCTTTTATTCGGTTGTATGTGATTTGCAGATCAGCACCGTTGCTTTGGATGATTGACCATCGATTAACCTCCCCCGATCTGACAGTAATCATCAAACAGTAACCAGTCGAGCATAAAGGGCAATCTCCGTGACTGCGATTCGGTCGTCTAGACAACGCATCAGCGTTTCGGTGGCGTAATCCAGACCTAAGTTTGCAAACGGGCAACCTGTCCCTCCGGATCTTTGAAATTTCTCAACCATTGAAGAGACGAATGGTCCGTTCGAACCAAGAAACATCTCCCTAGGAGATAATGACCAAAGTGTCTGATAAAATGTACCAAGGCAAGCATCTCCTTCCTAGTGGTACAATGATTCCTTTCACTTTTGTTGAGGATTCTGTTTCCATAAACAATGACGCGCTCTACATCGCTATTGTCTAACCGGGCCAGGACAGCCCCTATAGCAGCTTCACTAGCGTCCGTGTCTAGGATGAACATTTTCGCGCCTGTCTTGATATCGGAAAGCGCTAGAATGGGGGTGGTGAACAATGCATCTTTTAGCTAGTTAAACGACTGTTGGCACTTTTCAGATCACTCGAACAAACGTCCTTTGGCGTTCACATATGATAATTCGGTCGTGCCTAACGTGAGGCTAGTGGCGCAGTGGTAAACACGGTGTTGTGATCCAAGAGCGCGGATGGCATAAGGGTTGTTTATTCGACGAAGCAACACATGGGTTATGCGTTCAAACAAGACCAGAAACAAAATCACTCATTTGCACGCGGTATTCGGCCCCAGACCGTCTCGGCTGCCACAGACGTCAATGCTCAGTTCCTTTCAGCAGCAGGGGCCATTATGGGCGATGCTGCACTCTGCATTTTTCCTGCGGCTGGTACGATATCAAATTATGTGCTCTGGTCCTACTACTGAATATAAGTGGTATGAGTAGTATATTACGATTGCCCATCTTCACTGCAACGATTGCCTCATGAACAGCGTGGTCGAAGTTCCAGTCTCTGCAGTGGCGAGGATGCATGAATGCTAGTCGTAGAACGTGAGTTCCCGAGCTATCGTGTTCGGGAAAATTATTTTCCTGGAATAAATCGTTTTAATGGCTTGGTAGCTGATGCAGAAATTGAAATCGTCGAAATCTGCGTCATGGCCTCATATCTGTTTGTTTTAACTGACCAATAATTAAAAATCACCTTCCCGTTATCCTGCTGCCCTGTTGTTGGCGCCACTTTTGTTTTCGATTGTGTAAGTAGTGTTCATGTCTTATTGGGCCTTTGGCT
>JTDE01000878.1:2168-13137 GCA_014338405.1 Paragonimus skrjabini miyazakii
ATCCTCTGCATGCAATTAGTTATACTACTGAAGAAAGTGGCACTGAGTTCATATTAAGTCTCCTATAACAAGCCTACATAGAATCATGCGTACAGAACAGATAAACGGGAAAACTGTTGCAGCCGGAATCCTTAGAGAAAGCACATGATCGTTGGTCACTACACCATTCTTCCTGTTATATCTGTGTGATTTTGGTAACGTTGTTGCATTTCCTGGTGACCAATGTTATGACCGCAAAAGACGCTTGGCCTGCGAAATTTTTATCGCACGCATAAACATAGGACAACGAATGCCAACACTAATTTGCATGACTGACCTGAATCCGCATCCGCTGGGCAACAGTGTACCGTCATTTGCCGTGATGATACGTTCCGCGTAGTACATATACAAGTTTCTAGTAATCGCTTCCGTCCCATCGACTTCCTTGGGTCAATACCTGCTCTTTAGTTCATGAGCGTATAGGTTGTGCTATACTACTCATAAATGAAGCTGCGTGTTATACAACACCATTAAGAAAACAAGGAAACGAGAAAACGGTTGAATAGGACCTGTCGGTCACGGAGACTGTGGAAATCCTCCACACGGCTTTGAATGCAAAGTTTGAACAGTAAACCGAAGTTGCCTCTCAGAATGACCAGTTCTCAGGACGATCAGCACGGGGTTAACAAAAGACTGGTTAGCAACAGAGTTAATATCATGTAAACACTACTGATAAGCAGTTCATAGAAAATATACAAAGAAAAATGTTGGTACTATTACCTTTGTAAAATAATGCGCTTTCCTATATTCCCATAAGTGACAGTTGTAGAAGCGGCTGTTTTCGGTCATTCTTATCAGGCTTTTACAGTTACATACGATATGAGCGAATTATAAATGTGCATCAAAACGGGCTACTGAAGATGACAGATGTGGGGCGAATCACAATCTGTTGCAGGAAGGTGAGAGTAGTGGTGAATGTGTGAGAGTGTTACACGTGACTACCATGAGACACGCGTGCATCGGTGTCACGTGATTAACGCTCGCTCGGGTTTCAAGTGGCTTCGGAACGGTTGGCTAAGAGAAGACGCATGCTGACATGGGTTGCGTGATTTGATGGCCGTAGTATGTGGCGTTGATAACAGTCACTCTGAGAGTTCGGGAGTGGATTTCATAAACCTTGTGGATGTTTCAGAAGGCCTCGTCTGGCTTTTTTTTAATATAAAGTATCGTAGCCTAAGTAGCGTGTGTTTAATGGTCAAAATTCGTTGGAAGTACGCGACCGGTTTCTTGGTTGCTGTCACCCATAGGTATGCGTACCCGGTAAGATTCGACCACACGTCCTACTATGAGAACGGAAGATGCTGAGAGTTAGTTCTGTCGTTTGTCTCAGGCCCAATGGTGTCCGTAGCTTAGTACTGAGGTCGAGTAAACTAGCTGGAACTATGCAGAAAATCAGTCCGTCTCAAGCTCCGAGACGGCCCTATAATTATAATGACGTTATAACCCTCAGAGCTGATCTACGGACTCCAGTGATTTTGAGACAAACGACACAACTAACTGGCAAATAAGTTGTCACCTACGGCTTTATCCGACTATATTTGATGACCGATGTTAATCAGGTGGGAGCCAGTCGCGTTGGAAAGGGGCTTTCCCGAACCGTTGCAGCGTCATGTTCACGAATCTTTCCCGATAGCCGACTTGGGGATATCCCAACATAACCAACTTGGCAACAACAGGTCACAGAATACACGCAAAAAGGCGAAGAAAACCTAGGCAAGTTATCTTTGGAATGTGGCACCAGTACGGTACAAGTATTGAAGGATAAGATGACCCGTGCTGCAAGATAAGCACTCTCAACTTTGTTAGAAATTAGACGGGTGATTAGCTCGATGACATCGTCGAATTTTTGCGATAGAGTCATAAAAAACGAACTGTTTGATCTCCTCCACCAAAGCACAAGGCACTGAAAGATCCAGAAATCAAAGCCTGTTGCTTTATTCTGCATCACTAGTGAACACAGTGTTTAGACGCACACTGTTGAAATCAGCTAATAGAATTTGGGTAGCACCACTGTCGTTTATCAGACAAAATATATAGTTCACTTATCACTTGTCGAGATAACAATTATCGCTGGCATGAGGTAGCTCATTTATTTCCAGTATGGACAGGAATAGGTGTGTGGATCAGTAGGCCTAGTAGAGAACCCAGTATTATACTATCACTTTGTTTAAAGAGTATGTAGTGGCCTAACCAACCAAATTGTGAAAACGATCAAGGATATGATAGACCCAAAGAAAAACAGTGACGGTAGCGAATGGGTGCAAAAGGTTTACGTACAATTAAAACAAAAATGTCAAGATCCGTCGAGTTGAGAAGATCACTACATATAAAAGAGAGGGTGGGTTCAGACGTTGTCGGTTAAATAATTCCACATATAGCATAGGATGGCGAGGCATTGAGCATTGACGAAGTTAACAAAAAGGTGTATACAAAAAGATGAAAATAAATTTAAAATTATAACCATGAACTTTGAACATTGCAAACCGGATATTTGAGGTTGCCGGGGAAGAACCCAATTCTCCGAAAATTTCTTCTTATTTGCCTTCGCAATGGTCGTATATCAAGTTACAACATATTGGCGAACGGGTCTGGTGATTTTCAATTATGGTTGACGAATCCGTTGATTTAAAGTGTCCTCTCGCAGCAGGTCAAGCTTATCGATGCACTCACTGATAGTTTATTTACATCAAGCTTGGCCCCACTGACCGACGTCGGTGGGAAGCAATCAGTTGACGCTTTCGCAAGCGGCATCACCCAGTTTTATTACGATGCTCAGGCTAGCTTGACGGTTGATGCCTGGTTCAGACGGTACGAGGACCTGTTCAGTGTCGATTTTTGTACACAGGACGAACCGTGGAAGGTTCTTCTCCTCCTACGCAAACTCGGTACCGTTGAGCACGAGAAGCATGTCAACTTTATTCTTCCAAAGAACCCACGCGACAACTCCTTCGAGGAAACAGTTGAGATGTTGCGGTCCATCTTCGGTGGTGAGTCTTCCTTGTTCAACACAAGGTACCAATATCTGAAACTTGTCAATTCAGACGACGACGACTACGTCACCTATGCCGGTGTGATCAATCGCGAGTGCCAGTGTTTCAAACTCGGTTCGTTTATCAAGGATCAACTTATATGCTTGGTGTTCGTCTACGGTCTTCACTCTCTGAAAGACGCAGACATCCGTACTCGCTTGCTGAACTTGGTCGAGCAAGATCCAACTACGAAACTTCAGATGCTCACCATGGAAAGCCATCGCCTAATCAACCTCAAACACGACGCTGCAATGGTCCAACGCGGCACTGGTGCCGCACATGCAGTACATTCTGGCTCATTCACACACGGTTCCGGCGATGGTATGCGAACACAGAATCTCTGACGGCATTCCGGCCCTGGTTCGCTTCCTGCAGGACATGGCTCGCATCCTCTGCGCTCATACACCAAGAAGTCACCTCAATCTCCGTGCAGGCATTGCGGCGCCTTGTACTTACATTGAGACTGTTCTCTCAGACGGCACTGTTGCTCTCGGCGTGGTCAACTGGGGCACAAGGACGACTTCTGTCAAGCCCGTCAAATTGACAGTGGTTCCTCTAGCTCCAAGTCGCGGTACAGCCCCAAGTTCAGATTGAGGCCTAAATCCAAACCGGTTGGCAGATCCCTGAGCCTGATGACCACTTTCCAAGTGAACGTTCTCGGTCGACGGAAATTCGTTTCGATCATGATAAATTGCTACCCAGTTCGATTACAGTTGGACACTGCGTCGGATATTACAGTCATTTCACAGAGTCTCTGGAGAACACTTGGTTGACCTCCAGTCCGACAGACGTCTCAGTCCGCTACCAGCGCCTGTGACGGCTTTTTGCAATTGACTAGCCAATTGCAGTGTTGCGTCTTATTCCGAGGCACAACTATTAACAGTTCCTGCTACGTCTCTGGCTCGAATCTCAATTTGCTTGGGCTCGATTGGATAGAACAAATTGGTCTGCTCGATTTTCTAATTCGAGCAATATGCAACCAAGTGCGGTCCATGCCGCACCACGCAATGCGACGACTGAGATCATCTAACAGTTCGCGCCAATGTTTCAGAAAGTTCTGGGACGCTGCTCTCAGAACCAAGCAATCCTGCATCCATCTCCAGCAGTGCAACCCGTCATTCATCCTGAAAGACCGGTACCGTACGGAGCTTTGGCACTTGTGGACACAGAGCTCAAACGCCTTGAGAAATAGAGCGTCCGCATTCCTGTGTCGTATTTTGCTTGGGCTGCTCCAATGTTCGTAATCAAAAAGGCTAGTGGCTCGATTCGCATCTGTGCCGATTTCTCAACTGGGCTCAATTCTGGCTTGAAATCGAACCGCTATCTACTTCCGGTACCAGAAGAACTGTACACAACTCTCAATGGCGGAACTTGTTTCACCAAACTGGATCTCGTTGACGCTTATCTACAAATCGAGGTCGCACCTGAGTCCCGTGATTTGATCATTATCATCACTCACCGCGGGTTATTTCAATATACCAAATTCCCATCTGACATCAAGACGGCTCATGCGATTTTCCAACAGATGATGGATACGCTACTCACTGGTCTCTCCGAAGCAGCTGCATACTTGGACGACATCTTGATTGTCGGACGCACCCCGGACGAGTTACAAAATGGAATTCATGCTGTCCTGGGGCGTATCCAGGAATACGGATTTCGATTAGGACCGGAGAAATGCCAATTCCTTCTTCAATCCATCAAATACCTGGGCTTCATCTTTGATGCAGCCGGCCGTCATCCCGACCCTGAGAACATCCGGGCTATTCAACAGATGCCGCCACCCAAGGATGTCCCATCACTTCGTTCTTTCCTTGGGTTGATCAGTTACTACGGGGCATTTCTGTCCTCATTACATAACGTCCGGGCTCCGCTCAATCGTTTGCTGGAGAAAGACGTATCTTGGCACTGGTCTACCGACTGTGAAGCCGCATTCGTTCAGCTGAAATCGATGCTCACCTCCAACCTACTCCTGACCCACTATAACCTCAAGCTGCCAAACGTCGTGGCAGTCGATGCTTCCAACTACGGTGTTGGCACCATCGTCCTCTATCAGTTTCTTTACGAATCGAAAAAAGCCATTATGCATGCTTCCAGAACATGTACAGCTGTTTAGAGGAACTACGGTCAGATAGGAAAGGAGGCCCTTGCACTGGTATTTGCAGTGAAACGGTTCCATAAGCTGATCTATGGTCAGTCGTTCACCCTGTAAACCGATCACAAGCCACTGCTGTCAATTTTTGGTTCAAAGAAGGGCATACCGGTGCATTCCGCCAACCGACTTCAACGCTGGGCCACCATCTTGCTCGGCTATGACTTTCGGATCCAGCATCGAAAGACAGAGGATTTTGGGCAAGCCGATACTCTCTCCCGCCTCATCAGCAACCATCGACCGGCCGAAGAAGATACGGTGATCGCCACGGTGTCTAGTGAGCCAGACACCATCCGAGAGTTGTCCGATGCCGTCCGTGCCCTTCTGGTCACCGCGGCTGACATTGAGCCGGCCACACGGGAAGATCAAGTCTTTCGTCAAGCTATCCAGTACGTCCAAGGCCATTGGCCTACCATACCTTTGACAGGAGATCTTCAAAAGCTACAAAAACGCAGTGAGTCTCTTTCTTTGGTTGGATACTGCCTGGTGTGGTTTCCGCCAGCCTTCGTTCGTTAGTTGTCCGCCGGTTCCGCATGGGCCATCCAGGCATCAGCCGAATGAAAGCGGTCGGTCGTAGCCATGCTTGCTGGCCTAGCATGGATCGTCAAATTGAGGACATGATCAAACGTTGTTCCAGTTGCCAGCAGGCTGCCCGAAACCCAATCCGCCAGGCGCCGATTCCATGGCCTCAACCGGAGCATCCATGGTCGAGAGTTCACGTCGATTTCGCCGGTCCAATAAATGGGATATCTTATCTCGTTTTGGTTGACGCATTTTCCAGATGGCCTGAGATCGTACCACTGACTTCACTAACGGCGATTGCTACTATCAGTACTCTTCGACGACTGTCCAGTCAGAATGGCCTCCCAGAAACCATTGTGTCCGACAATGTTACCCAATTCACATTCGGTCAGTTCGGAGAATTCTTCCGGCGTAACGCTATTAAGCAAATTCAGTCACTTCCGTATAATCAGCAGTCCAACGGGCAGGCAGAACGCCTCGTCGACACACTGAAACGGGCCCTTCTGAAATCGCGTGGGAAGGGGACGTCTGAAGAAGTCCTACAGCAATTCCTGTTTGTCTACAGGACGACTCCTAACAAGTTGCTGACTGGTAATCAATCTCCTGCCGAAGCTCTTATGGGTCGTAAACTGCCAACCACGCTGACCTCCATGATCCCGACGAAGCAAGTAGAACAGAAGCAATTTTCTTCAGACAAACACGCTCCGTTATCAGTTCAATCGCTTGTCTACGCCCGCGATTATCGATCCGATTACATCCAGTGGGCAGAAGGTGTGATAACGAGACGCCGGGGCAAGGTGCTTTATGATATTCCCGTTGCGGGGACACTTGGGTCCGCCATCGCAATCAGCTCCGGCCACGCCATGGTGTCAATGAAGAAATCCGTAACGATCAGGGGACTATACCGTTTTACCTACTCCTGGACACGTTCGAGATTCCCGAAGCGTCAACCTTACCTCTGCCAACTGCCAAGACAAGTCGTCCCCTCAGACGTTGGAACCATCGGCAACGCTGTCCACCGACTCTCATACAGGTTGACCTAAAGAAGACCAGCTACTACCAATCTTCATAAGGGAGGTGTCGGGGAAGAACCCAACTCCCAGAAAATACCGTATTATTTGCCTTCACATGGACTTTTCAACCAGCTCCTTTCGAACAGAAGCACTATACTCGGATTTTGCTCTTATTAGAGCGCGTTAGAGTTTTTTTCGAAAGGGACTGATTGGGAAGTCTATTGGAAAACGACAACGTTGATCAGTTTTGAGTGGTGTTCAACGTATGATTACCAAGTCCCCCGTTACTTACAGAACATCGCTAAATAATTTTAATGGTTTCTGCGATTTCAACATTGAAGGAAGTCTTAATCATAGGGTCATCGATTGGAGTTAACAGGACAGTTATTGTGTATCTTGTAGAGGTGGTGAGGCGGTCTGAGCACCAATTTCATCAGTTTGTCGATGGGATCGCTAATGTCGAGTTGATTGCTTTCAATGTGATGACAGAGATAATAAACCATTTTTGTTGACGACACATTCGTAAACGCCAATGTTACGTTTAATAAAACCGAGTTGCAATTCCTGATCTCCACTGAATTAACTGAGTCGATGAAATCACACACGTCTTCTAAAATGATCATAGTCAGTTCTGATATGATTGGTTCCAGTAGCTTCATTATCCAATGAGCTAAAACATAATACAACGAGGATCGGTCTCAAGAGCACTCCGTTTTTGTGAATTTCAGGTAGAACATAATAACAAAGAATGATCGTCCATGCCTACCTGATGCACTGGAAGGTGTGCGTGCATCATTCACCTGTGATTGTTTCGTGCCACCGACTAAGTTGAATTGCTTTTTCTTCCTAACAGTAATCACTGATCCCTCAGACAGTATGGATGATATTTTGTCAACATAACCTATTTCCTCTAGTCAAACAATTCCGGTTCAATTGTCCGGCTTCGGCAATAGAATATTCGTGTTAGTATATAGCTTTCTTATGGCGTCTAAATGTTCCCGCTTCAGTAGACTTTAACCACAGATTTATAACATTTATTCACAAGAGTATACTAGTGCAGTGAAGTTGAGCGATCGTAACATACTACTCATACCACGGCTGTTCAGCAGTAGGACCGGAGCATGTGTTTTGACATCGTACAAGCCGCAGGAAAAATGCAGGAAGGAAAATCAGACTGCAGCATCGCTCATAGTGGTCCTTGCTACTTAATAGAACTGAGCATTGACGTATGCGGGAGCTGAGACGGTCTGGCGCCGAATACCGCCTGCAAATGAGTGGTTTAGTTTCAGGTCTTGTTTAAATGCTTAACCCATGTGTTGGTTTGTCGAATAAACAACCCTAGTGTCATCCGCGTTCTTGGATCACAACACTAGCAATACTTCGCTGTGGTAATTGTCACCAAACCTATTTCTCATTACTGTTGTTTTATTACATTGCTGACAATAAGTTGTACAATTGCGTTCGAGGGATAAATTACTTACTATGTCTAGTTCGGTTGTTATTACTATTGCGTCGAAGCTAGCTCTGGAGTTGAGCTAATTTAACTACTTCATTTCTGTACTCCTGGAACCATCACACTTGGCGTCGCGGACTTCTGTAAATTTCTATGATGGTTTCCTGTCAACTTGAAATTCTCAATATTCATCATTCGTCGAGGGGAATCGAGGACTATTTAGAACGCTTCGAAATATGGTGTCTCACGGGCAAAGAGCTGAAAGCGGAAAAGAAGGTCGCTCACTTCCTTACCGTAATCGGCAAAGATGCGTACAGCTTGGTGAAAAACTTGTCATTTCCTGACTCACCGATTTCTCTTTCTTACGAATCCTCAAAGAAACTGCTGCTTTCACATGTCCAACCCGTAAACTTTGACGCAGCTGAACGAGCTAAATTTCATACGCTTGTGAGAAAAGAAAATCAGGATATCAGACAGTCTATTTTCGAAATTCAGACTCAAGCTGCTGAGTTTAATTTCGAAGACCAATTATAGACTCAACTACGTGACCGTTTGATTGCTGGAATAAATTCGCAAGATTTACAGCAGAAGCTTCTACTACTTCCGACTCCCACTTCCCAGTCAGCTAGAACACTATGCGAGCAGTATCAGGAGGTCAAAGCTGCTTTGAAAGATGAACCGATGGTTTTATACGACAACAACTTGGAACGATCAGAAGGTCAGCATAGGCGGCTGTCTGAAAAAGTAAATACTGGAAATGCAATTGATGATAGTCATCCTGCACACGATCCGTATGCTACCCGTCAGCGGAACGACTGTAAGTCATGTGATAGCAAGCATGTTCAATTCATTTGCCGAAGTTCAAAGTCTTCTTTTACACATTCCAGTTGTGACGATGATAACTTGAGTTCTGATTTCCAATTCATTGCTCTTACTGTGATTTCTACTAAACCCGTTGATTCTACGCACCATATAACACAATCGTTCATTGTTAATGGTGGTCTCCAGCATTCCTTCATTGTTGACACTGGTTGTAATGAATCTTTCATTTCTGTCGCTTGCATGAAGCGGCTGGAACATTCTGTTATCTTGAAACCTGCTAGCATGTCTGTTAAGGGTATTACTGGACATGCTTTACCTATTCTTTGCAAATGTGAACTTTCACTCACAGATGTGCAGTCCGCAACTCATTCATGTTCATTTACTGTTGTCACTTCTGATCGTCTATTATCGGTCATCAGTGTATGAAGATTTCGAAGCTCTCTCTTATATTGTCCGTTAAATCTCCTGAGACTGAGAGTTTCGTTTCTGAGTCTGTTTCAGATTTGCAGTCAGTTACAGAAAGAGTATCTGCAATCGACCCGGCACAGACAAGAATTCCTGAACGTGTGAAAAAGAAGCAACGTCAACACTACTGCCCGGACTTTCATCTGAACTGCGAAGGATGTGGTGATTGTCACTAAACCTATTTCTCATTACTGTTGTTTTATTACATTGCTGACAATAAGTTGTACAATTGCGCTCGAGGGATAAATTACTTACTATGTCTAGTTCGGTTGTTATTACTATTGCGTCGAAGCTAGTTCTGGGTTTGAGCTAAGTTAACTATTTCATTTCGGTACTCCTGGAACCATCACATCCGCGTTAACGTTTGCAAATAAAACTAGTTCACTCAGCTGTTGGTGTAAGTTTTTAAACTGAACTTCAGAGTATAATAAGCTATATTTAGATCCTGGACGGTCAGGTGTGATTTCCACAGAGCAAACGTAAATGGAACGTAAATCACTCCAAGGTTTTCGATTACACAACTAGTTTATCCCCAACTTACTGACAGTACCACCACGCGATTGTAATGTTGACCAGATGAAGAGCATATATCGTACTCGAGGCATCTGACCCCCAACGTGACCAACAAACACCTCGACCGGTACGTCACACTGAATTCACCATAGCAACTTGGGGGATGACTAACTGGTTTCATCACGGCTATATGCTGTAGTTCCGTATGTAAATCGTTTTCTATAAAGGGTACTCAAACAGGAGTTCACGACAGAGTTCTGATGGCATTTTCTGATAACAGTGACAAGTGGCTACTGTCGATTTCTGATAGGTAGTAGAGGATTTCGGTTTTTATATAGATTGAACATCACTCACAATTGGTCGTAGCTGTTGCATTCCCATGGACTTGCCAATCAGCCTCTTCTGAGTAGAAGCACTAGACTCGAGCTTCGCTCACATTAAAGCTCGTCAGTAGCACAGCATATCCTTGTCACTGCCGGGACTAGAACTCCGGTCACGCTTTCACGAGGCAACCACGTTGACCACTGCGCTGCGCTATTCACCTCATATTAGGCACGACCGAATTAGCATATGTGAACGCCCAACCATTCGAAAGGGGTTGACTGAAAAGTCTGTGGGGATGCCACAGCTACGATCAGTAGTGAGTGGTGTTCAGTTTATATGAAACCAAAATCCCCTACTACTCATCAGTAATCAAAATACCGCTCAACAAGTTAATGATTTCTGTGATTTCAACTTAGAGAGAAGTCCTAGTTGAGGGGTCATCGATTGGACTTAACACAACAGTTACTGTGTCTCCTCTCAAGGCTATCGGGCAACCCGACCATTACTCATAAGCGAAAGTGGTCGAGCGTTCACATATGATAATTCGGTCGTGCCTAACGTGAGGTCAATGGCGCAGTGGTAAACACGGTTGCCTCATGAACAGCACGTCCATGGTTCAAGTCTCGGCAGTGACGAT
>JTDE01000878.1:13907-51630 GCA_014338405.1 Paragonimus skrjabini miyazakii
TCGGAGATATTCAATTTTAGCCAAGTATCTCGCAGCGCTGTTGGAAATATTGAGAGCGTAATGGGGCTGAATTACGAGCAACACAAGAAATCAAATGAGTTATTCCTCGTAGAACTGATTGAAAAAGATCGGCCAAATAGACAGACGAGGACAGAAGTGCACACGATGTTTAAGTGGAAACCCACACACTACTGGCGGGTGGCAGATGCGGGCTGGACACTGGAAGTATTGATGTATCGAGTGACTGTCCATTACATTTAAGTAATAAACCAGATTCTTTTTTATAGAATCTTTTACGAAATTTTGGACGTCACAGCAGTCGATTTATGCACCAGCTACTGTTAACTTTTAGGTTAGGAGTTGTGTCAGAAATCCACTTGGCTCCACAATACCTCAATTTGAAGACGGCACTATCATATATCAAGGAGAATTATTCAGTCATATCCTTCATATGTGTAGCTTCCAAACTATCCAGCAAGGCATTACCCAAGACATAATTAGAAAGATGCTGTTGATGCAGTCTATAGGTCTCACAAGGAATTATTGCATAGCATACGGGAAAGACCGACCTTGTGAAGTAGGTAATATGGGTCACTCAGAAGCTACAAACGGTCCGGCGGTGGATAGTCGTCGGCAACTTATCGATGTTGCAGTCATCGAGACTATCATAGTGTACGTCCCCATGAGGTGGCTGGATCCATATTAACGTAATACCCTAGCTAGGTTATGCATAAGGAAACTATCCACCTCGAAGAGATGTGCCTGGAGTGTATATGAAATGGAGGGGACTGAACAATCACACATTGCATTCTGCTGCATTCACATTCAGGAAATAGCAGCGACGAGTTCAGATAAACGTTCCTAGCAAGCGAAGTTAATGATTAGTTTTAGCATCAACCAGAAACTGCTATAAACTAGTGTAACTAAGCTCCCCACAGATCATTCCACGATCCTACAGTTCTTCGATGAGAAGCTGTTACCGGACTAGAGTAGGTTATCATATGAGCCTTAGTAACTAGCACATAATGGAGCATACTAGTTGTTACTAGTGCAGTGAAGTTGAGCGATCGTAACATACTACTCATACCACGGCTATTCAGTAGTAGGACAGGAGCATATGTTTTGACATCGTACAAGCCACAGGAAAAATGCAGGAAGGAAACTCAGAGTACAGCATCGCTCATAGTGGTCCCTGCTACTTAATGGAACTGAGCATTGACGTCTGCGACAACCGAGACGGTCTGGCGCCGAATACCGCGTGCAAATGAGTGGTTTTGTTTCAGGTCTTGTTTAAATGCTTATCCCATGTGTTGGTTTGCCGAACAAACAACCCTTGTGCCATCCCCGTTCTTGGATCACACCCCTAGGAGTGACACCGCTGGTGATCTCAAAACCACAAGCATCAGGCCATATGTTGAGCTTACTGTGGAAAAAATTGCTTATAATCGGAAGGTGAACAAAGCCACTAAAAAAAGTAGACAACAACAGGTTTGCACTTATCAAGCTCCAGAGAGTACAGTAGAAATGATTCGGATAGTTGAGAATCACCGACTGAACCAGTGAAAATTTTACAGACAAGGCGGAAGAGTGGATTGATGTGAGAATAGTCAATAACTTGTAATTCTTCCGTTGCATGAAACTGCACAAAACCTGTAGTTGAAAATCCTTTCTCTAAGTCCGTGTATCATTTAGCTGATGTGACGTAGTCGATGCAACATATGTTGTTCAGCGTGCTGTATACAATTCAGTTGTAACTTACCTTCTTGTGTCAAATACAAGTGTGTAACAATACCTCTGTATTTGTGACAATGTTCGGGACAAACTGTTATACCAATAAATAAACCAGGTGTTGTGCTGACGGATCATTGGCATTAACGTTGAAGAAAGAGCTGATATGGCTTAATATATTCTGCGGTGACAGTCAGGCGTTGGCCGAGCGGTTCGTGTGGGGTCCCTAGAATATGCCCATCATCTCACAATTGCGAAACGGGATACAGAGTCCGAAATCCAAACCAAATGACCTGCCGAAAAATACTGGCACGCAAAACCGGTCGGGTTGGCGAACGGTCTACATACACCACTCCATCAGATAACATGCCGCAACATGTGTGTACCGATCGAACTTGGTCGAGGATATAAGATGCTCCTTACAAGTATCGTGTTTGTGCACAACCTACCCTCTATAGGGCTGTACAGACCTTACCCGTAAATGTTGTTGATAACGATTTCGAAAATACACTTTTCATTTCACCTAAGGCACATCGAGATTACGAGCACTGAGGTAACCAGTTCATTTTATGTTGCGTTAAGTTGGATCAAACATTTTTCAGTCCAGTTTGCCGGACAGTAGCCGCGCACGATTTCGGCTGGACTTACTATTAACTTGGAACCAGATAAAACTGCTGCGGCGCAAATAAGTTATCGGCGTGTCGATAACCCGACAATCGAACAGCGTATTGAACTGGTGTTCATTTATGTGGTCTGCGGTGAAAATGTACGAAAATTGATTCACGTTTTCCGCATTCGACAACCGAAGTTCCCTTAATCGGGTTTCGTGGTATGACGGTGGTATTTCACGCCCCATACTCGATCGGTGCAAACGTGTTTCGACATGTTATCCTAGATCAAAATCACCTAACCAAAAACGCTTATGATGCGAATGTTTTGTACGGACCCCAACCAAACAACATTTGCATCTGCAATCATACTGCGAATTACTGTCTCACTAAAGTAAGCTTCTAGTGGAATACTATGGAATGGATACTTCAGTGCACGACGCCTTTAGTTATTAGTCACAGACAGGCATTAACCGGAAGTAATATTTTGAAAATTGCGTTGAAAATGGAGACCGAATATTCATTACACAGTGTGTACACATGGTCTTGTATAATGTTGTAAACAGCACTGACAAGCGTGCATCAAGAAGATGCAGCCAATTTAGGTTGGTTTTATCCAGCAGTCCATACATGTTGCGTATGGTACATCTGTTGAGTACAAAAAAATGTCTTACCATCAGTAGTCGTTTCCCCTAAAACGACCTAAAGTCCTGTTATTCACAGTCTACCAGTCTGCCCTGGTTTCAGCATGATATTTAGTCCGGTCCAATTTGCGCACGACACTATTCAAGATAATGCAGGTTTTCAGAGAACGAAACACATCCATCTGGACAACATTTTTGACCGAGCTGTCCACACTAATTTCAATAACGTAGCAAGTCGTCTTCATTACGGTATCCATATATGGATGAAGTGGTCGAATAAGACATGTTGCCAGGAAGTGGGACGACACGGCTCTGCGACAACCTCACAAAACTGAGGTGCCAAGCGACGCCTATTGTTTTGGTAGCATGATTATAAAACGTCACGTCACAGTTCACAAATGGGAAAATTGTTGGTTTTCGATGATTCTTTTAATAATTTGCAAATCTGTCTTTCATGAACGTAGCTTTCTATTGTTCATTGTTTTGATGAAAGAGTTATGGTGATAGTGTGGTGGATTATCGAACCGGAGGTGCGAGTATTCCAGCACTCGGCCGAATACCGCAACGCGGGGGAAGATACGTCCAAATGCTCATAGCCAGCGCAGCGTGGACAACACGGGCGACCGTGGATCGGACCAGTGGGCGAGACATGGCAGGCAAAATTAGATGGACCACCAGATCGGATGCACGAGTATCCTGACACTCGAAGGAATATCTCGACACGGTCGTGGAATACGTTCAAAGCCTACGGTGGATAGATGGAAGACAACACGATCGACCGGACGAGCCATCCCTCAACGACAGTAAGAAGAATGACAGGCGGAAATACCCCGGATAGAAGGCGTCAGTCGTACACACAAATCGGGCAGAAGTACATACGACGTGTGGGCGAATATCAAGGGTGTTGTGGACCGGAATTCTGATTCATAAACGCGAACGCGCACGTAGCATGCCAACCAGCGAGTTGGGCAATAAAGACTGTGTTTGATTGGTCGCTTTTTCGCTACAATAGTACAACGTATTAGGGAAATATCGCATTTTTCTTTTGTTTATTCGAACCAATCGATTCATACTGGTTCTCGGTCCAGCGTTGCCTCTCAATTACTGAGACGTTTACAGAGACGTGTGTAGGCAGCCGCTGTGTGTTATTGATCGTGGAACGTGGTGGCCAAAACACTGAGACGATGGAGCCTAGCTACTTGATCTGAAATGTACATACACCCCTGTGTCAGCTGATGTGGCCGTGGTCAGAGCGGTGTGTGTAGACCGTTCGCTAACCCGACCGGATTTTCATGTCCTTGTATCCGGTTTCACATTTGTGGGATATAGCCCCCTTTATAGCTAACGTTATCTCTGGAAATACGAAGTGATAGATTATAAACATCGTGCCATTTATAGGTGTTAAATACAGCATGTCAGTTGCCTAACTTGCAAGGGTGATTACTAACAAGATGCAGAAAATACTTTGCGCACATACTGGAGCAAATGCTCGCACAATGAAGACGGTTCTTTTTTGTCCAACCCAAATGTCCTCGCACCACTCACACGCTGGCTTTTATGAGTCAGCATTTCGATCCACAACCCAGCGGTGGTTTCAATTAGTGTGCTGTGTACACTTCTGTCATGTTTTGTACATGTGACTGACGCTTTCTGTCGTGGGTCTTTTGTTTCCCGTTCTTTGCCTCTTGGTTTGATTTCATTGAGTGATGTCCTGTCCGGTGGTCCTTGTTGTCCACAATCCACCTGCTGTGCTATGTGGTCATACCTCACCACTGCGTCTAGATATTCTGTCTAGTGCTGGAATTATCGTGCCTCCGAAGTGGTCATCAATCACAATATACAGACCACCAGTGGATGTGTGGCATTAATGTCATCGGCATAATTCGAGTGAATGTACTGCAATCGGACAACTTTTGACGAACTCAGTCAGGACCCTACATCCCCCCTGCGAGAATTTTTGTCATAACCAGAATGTAATGTAGATTAGAAGTAGGGTGAGTGTCAGATGAATAGTACGCCTTGTCTTCGGCTGGCAACTATCATAGCAGTTTTTGTTGGCCAGGTGTATACGAACGGATAACTGTCTGATGCTTTCTGCGTTGTCCGATTGTGTATCACGTCCCGGATGTCAATGTTGTCTGTGTACCCATGAGTGAATGGAAATGTCGATACATTTAAGCCATCGATGCTAGTCAATTTCTGTATGAAGTATAAACACTAAATAATGTATACGATTCCAAGGTGTCTGATATAGTCATGGTGCAGCCTGGCATGCGCTTCTGTCATGTAACGGTGGTATTTGGGTTTTGTTTCAGAGTTGGGTTTTTCGGAGGGAATTAGGTCACAGTGTTGTCATTACAACGAGCTCTCAGCATCACGCGATGTCGAATCTCATGCGGGAAGTCTATCAATGACTGATATGGAGGTAAACCTTGGTGACGTAAGTCATAGGAACACTGAATCCTAAGTGTACATCGTGCTTCTCATAACTGTAGAAACAACACCGTTTGAAAATGTTAAGTAGGTCCTTGATCCGTCGGCATCCGGTCAGTCCGGTCTCCACAAGTTATGAAATCTAGAAACAATTCTTGATGACGAATTACCCGGTCCTGATCTAATTTCCACGACGGTATTCAAAAGACTTACAGAATAACCTGTCTTGTCAGTAGATCAAAGGAAGTTGCCGAAGAATTAGAAGGCCTACATCGTAACCTCATCTTTTGGAGCGGCTTATGATGAGTATGCCAACCAGAGGCCCGTTACCTTGACGTCTGTCATCTCAGAAGTACCGGAAAGTCTAACGGAAGACCATTTGAAGTCCCCCACTGCACACCTGTTATTGTTGCATGATTGTCAACATGGATTCCCAAAGGGTTTTCTTATGCCTGCACACGGTACTTGATGTCAAGGGGCAATAGACTTGAGCGGCTGAAGACCGTAAGCTAACAGATGTTATCTTTCCGGTACTCTACGAAAGAGTGAACAGGAGTAAGTGGATGATTTTGTGTATGGAATTTACCTGGTGCGATATAAATGACCTTTTAATTCTACAATTCACTAAGAATCTCAAGGTCTGCCGTTTTCCAACAAAAATTAAAGGCGCAGTACGTGGATGACAATTCATAGCTGGTAGTTTACTTCAAGGTCCCGCTCTGAGTCCGCTGGCTTTCCCGCTCTCCGTCTTTGTGCTGCCACATCAGTACTGTGGGCTGACAATGCGAGAACACGGTGAATGATGGATATTTGAAACATTGAGTTCCCCTTATTCAGTTCATTAAGACGGCAAGAAGAAATACATTGCGAGATGCAAGAATTTCGTTTATTCTAATCAGTCGAATCAGTCGAATGATGGATAGCATAACTGGGAAGATTGGGTTCCTTTTGGGAAACAAGAAGCTAGCCACTACCGTCCATCAGTGAGGCCTAAAAGCTATATTTTCAGGATATATTGATCCATCTCCAAATTATGCTGCAATTAGGAAGAAAGCTAGCCTAATCGCTGGGGTCACAACTAGATTGATTGAGATCTTTCAGTCAAAAAACTTTCCTTTGGTATTTTAATAACCAGTGTAAGCTCATCCTGAGTTGCTTAGTTAAGCTTTTTAGCGGCGGATTACGAATGCTATCCAGTCGATTATCGGAGCACGACGCAAGACCAAAACGCGTGTTTTGACTCGTTTTTCGAGGTCTCAGGCGGAAGGATTGTGCAAGGTGGGTCAACTTTGCATGCACTAGCGATCTGACTGTTTAACCCGACAGGCCATCGCATTAGCCGTCGCACCCTCTGAGGCAAACCGTTACGCTTCGTCCTGATAACTTGTAGTCGCCAGCGATCGTATGGCTTCTCCAAGACTCCCGGTTGCAATTTTGTTTTCCAAATTGTCTGTTCTGTACGCATGATTCTGTGTACGCATACCATAGGAAGCCCGATATGAATTCAGTACCACTTTCTTCAGTCGTGCAACTAGTTGCGCGCGGCGAATGCTTGCCCTCTTCCTAACGACTCATCTACCATTCCATTCTTCAAGGTCGTTGTTCAACACACTCGAAGGTTCCACGCACTTTGCGCCTGGCGCGTTTATGTGTGCCGCCGAGTGGGTTATAGCCTATCTTGCGCTTCTTTTCTTTCTCCTCTTGGTTGCTGCCGTTGGTCCCAGACTAGGCTAGAGCTAATTGCTTATCGCATTTCCAAACATTACTGGAAATATACGGTTTGTTTCCAAACCCCACTGCGTTCTCTAGTTCGATGCCTGTTTGGATTACATTTCGATTGCTCCTCAGGATAGGCGTTTTGAATTGTTAATGGACGAGGGTTTAGCGTATAACCACTCGTCCCCTACAAACCTTCACCGAGAGTGTCAACCAAAACTGCAGCACCGGATGGGTCATTTAAAATGCAAACGCCAGTCACGCAACGTCAGATTATATCCAATCTGGAACACACTGTTTTAGTCTACCGTGATAAGGTTACCAGTAGATGAATTTAAGCAAAGACTTGCACGCACCTATGACGCTAACTCGAGTCTCCAGAATGCATGGTTGTATGGACCACTGTAACGTGATGCATGACTTCCATAACCGGTGCCAGGAAGGTGCTATCTCTATTAATGCGCAGTTACTTCATCCTGTAGCGAAAAAGCCCCTTGGTCCGATTTTGTTGAGTGCTGGCCATTCCGGTCGCCCGTGTTATCCTCACTGTATCCACCGTGGGCTTTGACCGTATTTCACGACCGTGTTGAGATATTCCACTAAGTGTTGGAATAATCGTGTCTCCGATCTGGTCATCCCTCCCATTTTGCCTGTCATGTTTCGTCCGTTGGTGAGGTCTCGTTGACCGATTGCTCGTCCGACCGCTCGTGTCGTCCGCGACCCGATCGCTGTAGGTTTTTGGACGTACCTCGGCAATGTGTTGTGGTACTCCGCCGAGAGTTGGAATACTCGCACCTCCAGTTTGATAATCCACTACAGTATATGCTTGCTCATGTTTTACTTCTTTTCCTATATTTCACTTTCATCTCGCTTTAATCTATTTCATATAGAAAGATCATTAACACCTTCGAGACGAATACCTTTATATGTATCTGTTTCTGCTCTTTATTCTTTGTTTCTTCAGAACCGTCCAATGTAGAGTCAAGTGCTCACGGAACATGAAAGCTCCAAGTGATTGAAAATTCTCTTAGTAGTAAACAAAAACATAGCATAGCAGACAAACTCGTTTTTAGTTACTCATCATCAGACCTAATACATAGCTTTTATGTGTAACATTGTTATCAGGACGAAACTAACGACATTGGTAATGAGCTCAGATGAGATCACCCACATTCACCCAAGATTCACAAGTTGGAAGTAACCCTTCACCCTATTTTGGACATATTGTAGCGAAAAGGCGTCCAATAAAGCTTTGAACGTACTCTACAGCCGTGTCGAGATATTCCTGAAAGTGTTGGAATAATCACGCCTTCAATTTAGCCATCCATCCTATTTCGGCTGCCACGTCTCGCCCGTTGGTCCGATCCGGTCGCCCACGCAGTTCTCCATCCGCTCACCGTGGGTTTTTGAACGCACCTCCCCCCTGTGTTGGGGTATTCTGCCGAGAGTTGGAATGCTTGTACTTCCTGTCTGACAGTCCCCCACAATATGTAACTCATTATACCACTCGTTAACCAAATGGTTGTTACATCTGTTTGAACTTGTCAGACCACTGTTATCAAACCATAATCTGATAGGACAGCTTTGAATTTGCTAGTTTGACTGGGCAGAAAATGCTTTCTTTTGAAACGTCATCCTTTTTGTGAATGTGCCACTGAAAGAGGCTGTAGTCTAATGATATGGTTATCTTGTGACCAACAATTTAGATGTCCATGTGCTATCAGAATGCCGTTGAAATTTCACAAGAAACTATGTTGGTAGATGTATGGTGCGGACAACTTCACGGTGAAACTTGGGAGTGAACAGCTGAACATACATACTCACAAATGCGATGCATCCTTGCAATGTGTATGGAAGGCTTCCTCGCGTGGTTGGTGAGCACGCTAACTCAAAGGATATCTTAGCCATTTCCACATCGGCCCACACTGGTCAAACGTTAAACTGGAATCCGAGCTTAATAATCAATTATCTTTTATGCAGATGGAGTTGCCTAAAGTAGAATCGACAGAAAAAAGACCGAGAATGGCCAGTGGTCAACAAGGTTGCCTCATAAAAGCGTAGCGGGAGTTCTAGTCATGGTTGTGGCAATGATATGCACTACTGACGAGCTCTAATGAGAACGAAGCTCGAGTCTAGTGCTTCTTTTCGAAATGGGTCGACTGGAAAGTCTATGAGAATGTGACAGCTGCGATCAATCATGAATGATGTTCAATCTGTATGAAAACCGAAATCCCGTACTACTCATCAGTAACATTCATTCACATCCATTCATAGATACTCGTTTTTCTGGACTCTTAGACAGTACACTTAGCCGGTCTGTTCATCCAAAAGCCATTTGGAGTGAACAGTACTTACGATTCGATTTGTTTGCACCTTTGTCTTACAAATGTGGTTTAGTGCAAACCCCTTTTCATCGGACAAGGAAATTGTGAACGGTCGACTGCCTAAAATCTGAATAGGAGCTTTTGTGGAGTGTTCTGTTTGCAAATGGGTATCCGGCAAAATTTATTGAACCTCATTGCAAGGACCGGATGGCCACCCTCCATCTACAGTCAGCGCTGAAGTAACAGGTTTTCACCAACCCTCCTTACACGGGAGATCACATTATCAGCGATTTAGGTCGAAAGTTGAAATCTGTTATTGATCGTACTTATCCTGCAGCGGAATTGCGCTTGTCATTTTTCACTCACAAAATTAGTCTCCACTGCCCTGATCGTTCTTACTTGGAAAACTGCATCTGCGGTGAAGCACGCGTTGACAGGACGGACTAAAACATGCGACAGATGAAGCGGAACATATCCACAAGAGGCTAGTGCAAACAGTAACTCAAAATGGGTCAGCACGGTATCTTCGATCACGAAACACTTAATTGCAACAGGTCATGTCGTCGACTCCGTCACTTCGTTTATGTCCCTATTACGCAATCGAAAACATTAAGCTAGCGCTTTCCGAGGCGCTGTTAACCAAGCGTCGCGCGCCGGCCCTCTGTTTGCACAAGGTGTCGACGCAATCAGTTTAGTTTTCCGTGGCAATGAACCCGTATACCCAATCCTGAGTGCACTCACGTGACTTTCGCTCGTTTCATTGTTTCGTCGCCATGTCCTAGTCTTAGTTGGCTGAATGTTTTGTGTAATCAACCGGCGGGAATAAACGAAATACATGCATCTCGCAACGTATGTTTTCTTCACCTCTTGACGAACTGAGTAAAGGCATTCGGTGTTTCCAGTTGCAAAAATCGACTGTGGCACCTGTTTCCGATTTGAGTGATTCCATCAACCCGAGCACGTGTTTTCGTTTGATTTAGAGGGTCAAGGGCAGTCAGTCAAAAGCCATGGGGTGCCGAATTCTGACCACTGCCGAGGCGATTGAACAACCCACCCCTGAACGCATAAAAACGCTCTGTTTAGGTTTTGCGATTACCACGGCCCACCACCTTCACAATGGCTGACTAAATTGCGTTATAATGGTGAACTAACTGTATCAAAGCCCTGTCCCCATTTGTATATACTACTGTTGTGACCGCAAAAGAAGCTTGGCCTGCAAACTCGTTTATTGCACGAACACCCGTACGGGTTATGTCGAACATGGGACCACCAACACGTACACTCATTTGCACGGCTGACGTGCATTTGCAAACATTGGGTAACAATACGTTGTCATTCGCCCAGGTGGCACTTCCCCCATAGTGTGTACACACTTTTCCGATAGTCGCTTCTGGTCTGTCGTCTTCCTGGCGTTGAGGTTTGCCGTTTTGTTCCTGGAGTCGCTTGTGAGGAGTATACTACTCACAAACGAAACTGCCTGTTATGTAACACTACGTGGTGGAACTCAATTGGACTTGTTACTTGTTTTGGCGGTTTCGCCCTAACAACTGTATACTATATAGGGATTGCATATTTGACCAGATGATGAACAACCGAAAACCAGCTTGTTCGCCGAAGTTTTTTAAATGTAAACTCGTATTTAATTGCAGCCTAGATTTTCAGAAGAGATCCACTGCGAAAACTGGGTTTCGGCTGGATTCGAATCAGCGATGGAAATAGCATGATTAATTGAAAATACACATAAGCATCGAGAAGTGAACACTTAGTTTCAGAATACAAATTGTAAGATGTATTTTACCCTATAGTTTTCTTTTACTAGACGTTCCCCCCTCCCACTTTCACATAACTGATACACAATTACATTGGGTGCCGAGGCAAAGTTTTCTGAGGGTTTAGGTAGCTAGTAAAATATTGAGGTATCTGGGAACAGTGATCATTGAAACGATAACGTCGATCGCTGTGATTGTTGAGTTGAGACTGATAAATGTAGTTCATACTGTGTGGAGTGTCTACCAGAATTGTTCTTCAGTTTACATGATGGTGCACGGAACTTATGTGTTCCAGTCACCTTGGCGACCAGCAAGAATCATTATGAGATTGACCCCTTCCGTGTCTTACGATAGCTGACCTCAAACGAGGCCTTCGCGTCCGTCATACGGCCAGTGCAGACCAGACAGTTTAAACTGTCCCGTTTTTAGGGCTTTCATTGACCTTGCTATTAGACAACAACTGTGGTATTACTAATGAATAATGTCACGGGATTGGGAAGACCATTATTCACTAACGCAGTGCTTGTAATACATATGGTAATGAGTTTAACAAAGTAAGTTTTACCGATGATCCAAAGGCTTCGATGCTTGCAATCTATATCCATACAGTCCCTGATAGTGTACAAGTAGTTTGCTGTTAAGAGTCTGGAACTTAGACAAGTGTGTCTTTTGTTCCGACCTTCTGAGTTCTGTTTGAGTGAAATCTGTTTCGGACAGGCTTGTGTGTTAAGTTGAGCTCATCAGACAGACTGGTTTTAAAAATCAATCGAAGCAACCTACCGTGCCGCTCAATTGTGCGTGAGTTTCCGTTCAACACCCGTTATCATGTCACAATTCAAAGGCAATCCCCCATGCTCTACAATCAACTGTTGTGTGTAATCATTGGTTTGTTCGTGTTGAGCACCATACATTGATCGTAATACAAGGCGAATGTCTGACAGAGTGCGTGAACATCATTCTGCGTGGCCGAACAGTGGTGTGATTAAAACGGTTTTAGGGGTGACTGTTGCTCATTTGACCGACTCTAATCGTTTTGTCAGTAAGAAAGATTATTTTCAGATTGTCTATAGGGTGTCAAGGAATCGATCCGAAATGGTGGGATTTCAAATGTTGACGGTTGCCGAGGGCATCATTATCCGGCTGTTCAACCTCGACATCTGCGCTCAGAAGAAGTTCCTGCGGACGCATAATCTCCCACTGGCCAACAGTCAATCAAACCCACAATTTGGAGCAGTGATTACGTAACTGATAACAAACACGCTGTCCTTAACCTCTATTGACCATTTATGGCCTGATGATCGAACACGGAAAACAAGTTCTGTTCGCTACTTTGTCGTTCTCATGATTTTAAAAGCCCTGTCGATGACTAGTCGGAACAAAAAGGTATCTCAGGCAGTGTTACAGAACTGCTCGTTTATGTAAATAATATGACATGCAAAGAAGAAAAACCCAGTAAGGAATTTAATGACGTATGATCAAAAACGTAACATTGGACAAAGAGGATGTACTTTCAGACTGACGTGGTAACGTCAGTAAACATTGCTCACACGACACTATTTGAGTTCTGAAGGCAAGGTCGACTCCCACTACTATCAGGAGATGACTACAGTCTATACTGGCTAACAGGGCCGAAGTTGAGTAACACTAGCAAACAACTCGGCTGTTTCCGTGAGCATTTTGAAAATCGACAGTCAGACGAAAACCAGCTGAACTTGTTCTGGGAAGATAGTGGGATTTGTAAGTCGATTCACTGTGTGGTATCATGATAAAAGGTTTAGAGTGTGGTTATTAATAAGACACTGATCCGGATAAAGTTTCACACATTCCGTTGTTCAGGGCAAAGAACAGCGATTTAATTAAGTGGAAGAAATGAAGCGAGTGTGGCGAACAAGAGTGTCACCGGAGACCTGCACTGAAATGCCGTGGTACCGTAATTGTTGACTTGACTCACTGAGACGAACCATGAGATTAACCATCTCATCACAAGAGAATAATCAGACAATTCAAAGTGAAACACTCAGTTCGCCTTCCTTTTTGTTCAACGTCGGGATCACCCTCCCACTACATTGACAACAGAGTAAAGAACTAAAACTACTGTCTGGCCACAAAGAAGCTTTGGAAACAGTTCGGATTGAGAATTCCGTTGCGCACATCAGTAAAACTAAAGGAATTTGTGATATGAAGAATTGCAGTGACTGTCACAGTACGGCGACAACTCGAACCAGTAAGTTTGACATCGATTTCCCCCTGATAAACCAGTAGATATTCCGACACTTGACATAGTCACTCTTTCTTCATGGTGGAGTTGATCAAATGTTTTCATTCTGTCTGTTAATCAGTAGAAAATTTAGAAAAGCAGTCTATCACCTTTCTTTATGTTCGTTCCATTTGATGATTAAATGCAGACCGCTTCATGAAATGATACTCCTCTCACTTTTTCTAGTATTTGTCAATGGGGCCAGATTGCACGGACTAAAACGAGTCTAACGGTAGAACATGTGTTGGCGGTCTGATTAATATCATCATAAAATATACGGCCAGCCTAATCGGAAACTAACAAGCGTAACTATCTCTTTGGTAATTTGTTACAGTTCGAAACAAAGACAATGCGACCAAGTAGGAGCAACTCATGTGTTCCAGTTGATGCACCATGGAAACGTAGTATCACTCAGTCTAAGCGTGCCTGCTTGCATCGTGTCCTCATCCATGGCATTAAATGCTCGCCTGGAGATGATGATTTACTTGTCCAGTATTCATTCCAATGGCCGCGTGGATGCAGTAAACTCATATTCAGTTTGGGGCCACAAGGTTGAAGCCGAACGATTTCAGAACAAGTACACTGTAACCTCCCTGTGATCGCCTAGTATGGTCTTAAACGGCTGACCGCTTCCAGTTAGTTGCTATTAATCTCCATAGTTATATAGCGCTCCAACCATCTCAGTACACTGGTTATATCCGAAATTTTCACTAGTGAAACCATAAATTTAACCACTTCTATCACTGAAAGAATCGTAAAGTTTCTGTCATCATTCGGTTAGCACTCCCAGCCCTATGGTTTTGCGTTGAATTGGGTGAGAATGCTAATCGAATGGTTGGTCGGCTGGCAGCACAGCTCATACAACCGACTGATATCATGACGTAAACATCAACGTAGTACAAGAATTGTTCACTCTGAGCATATGGAACTATGTACAGGGATACGCCGAATTGCGGTTGTGTTAGGGAGTTCATTTTTTCCGTCAAAAATTGCCTCCTTTCTCGATAAAACGATTTTATTCATTCAGAATGAGCGGAACTGTCCAAAACAATCGAAAGGTAACCTTGGCTATTCTTTTAACTATCCGCTATGCTCATTGGTGGATTGGAGACATTAACTACTATTTTCGGTAACTGTCGTTCTATTTTCTGATTTGAGAATGTTTGTAGGTCGGTATGCCCTATATAAATACCTTGTAATTTTCTTCTTGTCGTACAAGTTTTCGGAATGGAACAAAGCTGCTTTTTACATCCGTCTTTTGGTTTGTTTCAGAAGCAGTTAACAAAAACAGTCGCATTATTCTCGAGACCATGATTTTCCGTGTTATTTACTGCAAGGAGTAGAATCCGATTTTTGTCAAGCGCATTGCTATATCGTGGGCGAAACGGCATATTCTTTCGAAGGTTTACAACAGGTCGTTAGCCGAGACTATTCTAAGTTAAATTCTGGTAGAATAATCAATATCAGCTGCCTGTCGTTTGGCCCAATAGTGGGTGAGTTATAACACGTCGATGATGCACTTTGTGAGCTTCGGATGTTAAGTGCCATATAGTCATGCCACCACGACCTATGGCACAGATGGTTCTCGTGCGTACCGCGCCCAAATACAGCTCGCTGACCTTTCGGACGCTCGTCCGGCTTAACGTTAAGTTTTCCCAACATCTACAATCGATGTTACAACTCGAAAGACTTACCTGCACAGCATCCTGGTGTCTCTGTTTTTGACCACCAGAATTTCGCTTGCCTAATTTTAGTTGTCTACACAGCAGCTGCTTTGGAACACGGTCACCGTCCATTCGTCGGAAGTGATCAAGCCAGGGAAGCTGATTGAGCATCAGCATGGCTTCCATCCCGTACATGTCCGCTCGCCGCATTACCTCAGTGTCTATAACCATGTCCGACCACCGAATACCCAAGATGCGCCTCAGACACTACAAATGGAAACGGCTCACATAACGCACGTTCCGCTGATACAGGGTTCACGTTTCACCGCCGTACACTAGTATGGACAGCACCATTGAGCAGTAGACACAAATCTCAGTGACCATTTTCAGGCCGTGGTTCTTCCAGACACGCCTTTCACGACATCCGAATGCAGCACTAGTCTTTGCCATGCGAGCTCGTAGCTCGCGGTCTACCAACAGACCTGTGAACAGATTGATACCCAAGTAGCAGAAAGTTGCTGAGCTGTCGTCAACATCTCCATTGACGCGAATTTCAGGCGTAGTTGCAGAAACAGCGCATCCACCCGGAGAAGGCTGAAGGAAAGAACATGTCTTACCTGTGTTGATATCCAGTCCAAACTTGGATGCCGCGGTCACGAAAGCCGTGGCTAATCACTGTAGTCCGTCCTCGTTGTGTGCAAACAGTGCGCTGTTATCTGCCAACAGAAATATGTGCGTTGTTTAGGTGTATGTAACCGGGTTGGGGCGTCAAAACGTCGGATATTCAGTAGGCGTCTATCTCTCCGGTACTCCACCTCAACGCCCTCCTTCACAGAATCCTGAAAGGCAACTGTTAGAATGACAGTGAAATATAAAGTTAATAGGACTGGAGCTAGCACATAACTCTGCTTCACACCAGTGACAATGTCAAATTCATCAGAGATAGATCCACACGATTGTACCTTCGTCTTAATCCCCACATGCAATATTCTAATCAAATTGACGAAATTATTTGGACATCCAAACTTACGCTTTTCAAATATGCTGATCTAGTGAGCTGAGATCCACTTTTCATTCAGCACTACTGGGTTAATTTCATGTAGAATATCACACACATTTGATCGCAATCTCCGTACTGACATAGACTTTCTAACCAGTCTCTAGTCCCGGTCATAACAAGAATATACACTACTGACGAGCCTTAACAAAGGGCGAAACTCGAGTCTAGTGTTTATTTTCGAAAAGAACCGACTGTAGAATCTATGGGAATGTGACAGCTGCGTTCAGATGTCAGTGATGTGTAGCAACTGTAATAAGTAATATTTTTGATGCTTGTATTCAATCGTACATTTCTGATGATTTTGGTTTCTTTACCTACTTTTGTTTTAGTCAAGCTATTCATTTTTGTAACATCCGCCCAGGGGCTGAAAACACAACTCACTCCGCATCTCACTAGCTTGACCTGTTTCCCTGTACACTATTTTCCAAGGTCGATACCAGTACACGGAAGCCAGTATGCTAAGTCCTTGTTTCTCAATGTCAATCAGTTCTTGGTAGTAAGTACTGACTGGGTGGTATTCTTCCGAACTGGTTCCTAAAGATTTTTATCTTGAAATCAATCAAATCTCGATTAATAATCAGTAAACGGCCAGGTTACTTGTACCTTCGAAGAAAAAACACACCAAACCATCAAGGATACTAAGTAATGTAATTGCACAATGAAATATCCCCTAGAATGTGTTCAAAACATGAAAGAATTCACTTAATCACTGTCAGATATTGGAACGACATCTAATCATAACACAGTTTCCAGTACTTTTCCACTAGGGTGAGTCTGTTATAGAGAGGGACATGTTATTCGATATTATGCACAGCGCATTCTGCGATCTTCCATCTGTTTGAGAATATCGGGTAATATGAACACAACCTATTTGAGACTGTGTCTACACTTGTCTGTCTAGTTAGACCTATATCGAATTCAGATCAGTTGGCGTACCCATTCTAAACAGTGAATAAGAAATCGAACTTGCTTTTCCCTTAGAAAGGATAAACAGAGTAATTTGTTAGTGTATATTAAATGTGTTTGATTGCCAGAGGCAATTCGCTATTTAGTAAAAGTTCGTATGGAACTTATCAGCGCGAACGGTTTGTGTAAGTCGGTCGATCATTCTCATTTTTTATGTAATTACCGACCAAATACAAAGTGTACAAAGGCGGTACTTGTTGGTATCTGACAGGACAATGCACTACTTCCTTGCTTGAAGCTACAAAATAAATCCAATCGCCTCATGTGAGAAGATCGACTCATCAATCGATCAGATTGTGTGATCTTGTCCACACCAAGTGAATCGTATCTACCTTGATAGGATGGAATGATAGTAAGGGTCATCGTACATCAGACAGGCCTGGTAAAGAATCGCCCATTCCATCTCATCCAGCGCTTATTTGTAGTAGATCGAATAACCTTATCCTAAACCGATTAGTCAGTGTTAGATGAACCGAACCATCACAGTAAACCTATCACCACACCCCCACTGCATTCGTTCGTACATGTTTCCTAAGTAACCTGTTAAAATGGTCACCTACGCATTCAGGACAACTAACTTTGCAATCTGCCACATCCAGAATGCAATGTATCCCGACGCTGATATACTTTTATTGTACACTCCAAGGGATACTGTGAACTATAAAAACAGCTATGTTTATTTGATCAAGATCTGGCATGTTGAACAACATATCCTGCAATGATCCCGCCACACGATCTGAACGGTACACGGTCCTACGATGAAGATTTTTTACTCGAAGACTTGTACGGCTTCATCGGAAAAACGAATGCCAAGTCAAAGACTATTCTCACATCAACCCATCCATCCGTAATATCACACAATTGGTGGTTAGAAACAATCAAAACCATTTCTATTGCGCCATCCAGATTTGGATAGGTTCTAATATTTTGTTACTCACGTTTATTTGGTAGACTGCCACTTAGGTGTTATATATATATATATATTCTGATTATAGGTAATTTTTGTGTCGATTCGTGTGAACTCGTGCGCAGTGTCTGACACCATCGTACTGATGTGGCAGATATAGTCTGAATTAATCCAGTTGAATAACCACTTCATTTTGCATTGATATAGTTCAAGTAGGTTGATGATCACAACGATATCACTGTTTCACAGAAATCGACACTTCATGAGTGGATTAGCTGTTGCTCGGACTCATTGGAAACTGAAATATCCGCGTCCGGAATCAGTGATTAACTGCCGGGACATTTTCCGTTTGGTCACTAGTGGGATAATCATGTTAAGAAGACCGCGGTTGCTGTAGCAGTTATCAGCTGACCCTACAGGAACTCCTCGTACCCATACCAGTACCAAATTCACCCTGTCGTTTAGGAATATTCGCGTCTTCGAGGACGTCCTCATTGTCAAACGGATGTGACCCCTGAATCTTCATCCTCAGGTGTAGCAAAAGAACTGTTTATCCACGAAATATACACAGATGGTATGTGCTTCATTGACGCCCTGAACAGTAACACCCATTTGCATATAACAACGATCTCGGGACGCCATAATGACAAATAAAAAAATTCGTGTATGGAAAACACAATTTCTTGTTGGAGTGCACTTCAGTATTCCGTTTTGAATCTCCTCGCGGTTACTCCAATAGCTAATTGCGTACCTCCGCCTGCTTACTCAGGACTAGTATGGTGTGATCGTCCTTCCCGACTACACTGTCAGTTGACGTAGTTCTGCTGAACATCACAATCAGAAAAAGAAATCTGCCAAAAACCATTATATAATACTGATTCTCGAGTACAAAACCACAGTATTCACGAAACGAGTGAAGCGGACTGAGAAAAAGTGAAACATGCTGTTCAGAATCATCATCTAGGTGGTGCAAGTTGTATTGGGCTTGTATTGCGACATTTGTGTGTGTCCTGATGTTTTCTGCTACTTCGGCGTTCTGATCAGATACGCGCACTATTTTCCTCCGGCTAGTTATGCTGACTGGGACTCCGGTCCTTTCAAGATAAACCATGACAGATTTACCGGTGGGGATCAGCCAGACAGAAAATAGCTAAACTCATAAACTTTTATGTCGCACTACTGATTGCGTAGGGTGTTTGGACAGTTAAATGTAAATCTAAAAGTACACAACTGAACTATATTCATAGCTGCAGCACTGGTAGCTTCCACGTATGGAAAGAGAAGACCAGAAAATGTGCCCTCAGACAAACAGCACTCCGATCGTCCAACGGTTGGTCGTCACTGTCGCCGTATTAACCTGTGCGGTCGTAAAACCCGCATAAATTCTCAAAAGCCTGATGTAGCTTACAATAAATCTACTGTATGTAGCAGTAATCACAGCGAGTCGTCAACGTTTTATTCAGTGCACCCCCGAGCTGGGTTAGACCCTCACTACCAAGTGGGTCAGACTTTTAAGTCACTGGCTCCGGATGGGGTCCACCAAGAAAACCCTATATCCTGTCGCATGTTACATCAGGTTTTGAGTCAGAAACTTTGGACGGTCGAAACGCCGCACTGCACCGATGGTCGTGGAACTGGGTCATCATGGCATAGACTTCACAGCCTTGAGTGAAAGAAGGCTTACAGACCAACGTAGGCTTTGAAAAACAGATGACTGATACACAATCTATTGGACCGTTTACTCAACGAACTGTGCCCAGGAGTACCGAGTCTGCTTCAAAATCGCTGATCGCACCAATTCTTTGATGATGGTAAAATCGCACGGCATCAGCCCTCGAATTATATCCATGCTCCTGTGACACGATCGGGGTAAGCCTATCGCAACTCTTAGTGCTTATGATCTAACTGTGTGTCAAGCCGATCTGTCACACATGATGATCATCTGTTCGCTATAATTTTATTGACACCGGTGAGTGACCGACTGGTTGTTTTGGATGACATAAACACTCCAATTGACTCAACAGCCAGGGTATTGATGTTGTCAATGAGGACGATGATCGTCTGCCTCACCTGTATGCTACTTACGTGCTGGCGATAACAAACACTCGATTTCGGCTGGATGCAGGCGATGTCATAACGTGGACTCACCCATGGAGCGGTCGCTATAATTCGCTTGACTACGTAATAATGCGGCAGCGCTGGGTTTGTGAAGTGCGTATCACGCGAGTGATACGCAGAGTTGAATGTAGCACCGATCATAAACTGATCAGAACCAAATTATTTATCCATCTGTGCAAGCCTGTTTATTGTAGATCTTTCGGATAATGACAGAAATTGGACGTTAAGCGATAAGAGAGTACAGAGACGAGGTCGATTTCTCATCATACAGTTGCTGTTCGTCGAAAATGTGCTACCGTATGCACTCACCTGACGGTATGTTGCAACATCTGATTGAAAAGATCAAGGCAGCAGCAATTGAGGCAATAGGTATGCAGTGCCAGAAATGTCCGGACTGGTTGAATAACAACAACGCAGTTAACTCCAACTTTGACGCGAGAGAAACTTGAGACATTCTTTGTTTCCACAATGAACAAACAGAGAAACCAAAAGAGACACTTTCCAGAGTGTTTTCCCTCAACTCGCCCAGTGTCATTGGAGAATGAGGGGCGAATGGCAAAAACGCGAGGTATATTGATGCAGTGCTGCGCTGACCATTGACTGTACAAAGATTGGTAAGATTCGATTGAGGTGATGTCCGGTCCATCCGCCCAGTCTACTAAACCATTGGTTGATGTGGGCTCTGGCTTTTCGTCCACCTAACCTATGAAAGTCTAAGGAAAGAATTCTGGTAGCCTGCTAAACCGGTCGTCTACCGTTGATTGGAAGACCGTGAATGACTCGCCACAACAAGATGTCATAGTCTCACTTGCTGTCGCTCAGGATTTAGCGGAGATGCAGACAGCTATTGAACAACTGCAAAACGGAAAGGCTGCAGGTGAAGATGGATTGCTAGGAGAACTTCCGAAGAATAGCGGGCCAGTTTTGGAAATTGCTTTGCTCCAGTTTATTCAATGCATTCGGGCAAAAGAGGTCCATCAAGAGTTGAAAGAAGCTATAATAATACCTTTGTTCAAAGATAAGGAGAGAAAGCAAAGAATCAAGAGTTGGCGGAACATCAGTCTAGTGATTTGCGCTGGAAAGGTGGTAGCTGGAATCCTGTTGAAATGACTCATTGTGGAAGGTTGGGTGACCAGTATTCCCTTTGGACCAGTGTAGACTTCGAGCGATCCGCAGTAAGGTCGACGTGGTGTTTATTGCACGACAACTGCAGGAGAACTGTGGTGAGTGCACCCAGCCGCTTTGTGCTTTATTTGTGAACTTCACCTGGGCGTTTGATCACGTGAGCGGCGAGGCATTGTAGGTGGTAGCCGATAAGTTTAAATGTCCAGTTAAGTTCGACAATTTCACAAGAATGTTGTACATGGGCAGGAACAGTGAGGTGAACTCATGTGGACCGAACTCTGATGATTGTGATGTTGTCACTGGCATGAAATAGGGTTCTAACCCCAACCTGATTTGGTTTAGGTTTGGTAGCAACGGTAACAATTGCTCTTCAGTGTCCTAAGAACGGCGTTGTGGATGTATAGCGCACAAATAAACGTCTGTTAAACATCCCAATTCAGAGGTATGCTTCTGAAAAGCGCATGTCGTTGTCTGCAGATGTGTGCCATTCGCACACAGCAAAGATGAACTCCAAAGATTGACCATGGCTTTCGCGACCGCGACATCAAAATCAAGCTTGAATGTCAACACAGGCAAGATATTTTGTTTCTTTCATCATTCTCCGAGTGGAAGTGTTGTGTCTCCGTTTGGAATCTGCACCAACGAATAATTTGTGGACAGCTGCTACTCGGGTCGAAAGATTTATCCGTGAACATCGAATTGCGAGTTCGTATGGCAAACGTTATCGTTGTTTTCAGACGTCTTGAGAAACTTACCTGGAAAAACCACAGCTTGAAGGTGAACATGAAGCTGTGTATCTGCCGCGTAGTGATACTGTTTGTGCAGTTGTGCGGCATGAAACTTGGGCACTATATCAATGGAATTCGAGATATCTGGGCCGCTTCCATCTGAAATGTGTACGACGCATCTGGGATGCTCGGTGCTGTGGCATGGTTCCGAACAATGAAGTACTTAGACGAACGGATATGGATGGGAATGAACCCAAGTTGATGCACAGTGTGCTTTGATGGCTGGAATACGTCTGTAAGATGAAAACGAACGGATGTCAGTGCATCTGTTGTAAGAGCAAGTGAAATCAAGTAAGCAAAATCCTGGTGGTCAGACGGTTCGACACCAGAATGTTATCCAAGTAAATCGTCCACTCTGTAATATTGCTTTTGAATCTTGAAAAGACCTAGTCTTGAACTGGACCGTCTCGAGGAATACGATCCGCAAGGGCTTTCGAAGATTCACTGAATGGCAGTTGAGCAGGCCTTGAATTCAGGCACACTGTATGCAAAAGTACGGTAGGCCCCACAGGTCGTGGTGACGTGACTGTATAGCGTCGCGATGAATGCGCCCGTGAATGGGGTAGCCTTATAGGATTACTGAATCGTCAACTTACTCCTAGTACACTGTCAGCGAACAGCTGACGAAGTCGCTTGCGCAAGTAAGTGATACATCAACCAACGTCCAAGATCGTTCGTTAAGTAATTCGCTGTGTTTCTCAGAAAGGTGGGTAATGGTGGCTTTCTACCTTTTCCGTTTCTCAGTTTAATTGGTGTACTGTATGGTGAATATTTTGTTTGTTTTTCAATGCAACTTTAAATTTTCGTTTTCATTTCTCATCCCATTTAGAGTACAATAATAGTGTAGCGAAAAGGCGTTTAATAAATCATAATCTTTATTGCCCAATCCGCTAGTTACCATGCCACACGCGCGCTCGCGATTTTGAATCACAATTCCAGTCCACAACACCACCCCCCGGTTTCCGCTCGCACGTTGTGTGCACTTCTACCTGGTTTGGGTATGTGATTGGCGCCTTCTACCCGGGGATTTTCTGCCTGCTATTCCTCGTCCGTTTATCCGATTTCGTTGAGCGATGGCTTGTCCGATCGCCCGTGCTGCCGTCCGTCCATCTACTGTAGGCTTTAGACGTACTCCACAGTCGTGTCGAGATACTCCTGAGAGTGTTGGAATAATCGCGCCTCTGATTTGGTCATCCATCCTATTTTGACTGCCATGTCTCGCCCGTTGGTCCGATCCGGTCGAGCGATGACTCATCCGGTCGCCCACGCCGTTCTCCATCCGCTCGCTGTGGGTTTTTGAACGCACCTCCCCTGTGTTACGGTATTCCGCCGAGAGTTGGAATGCTCGCACTTCCTGCCTGACAGTCCACCACAATATGTTTCTTCGATAAAATACTTCTAGCCTTGTATTTTCATTATCATTCTTCCCAGCTCAGACCTTATCATCGAGGTCTCTCTACTTTTGTTTCCGATAGACAAGGGTTTCATTTCCACGCTGGCCTACCATTTGACTAACTAACATTGTCCGGCTGGACTACAAGGACCTCCACTCACATATCGTCTTGTCTTATTCCTTCAAGTTTACACACCGGATGCGTGGTGTCTGAATGAAGCCACAATTGGTACAGCTCGGACCACTTGTGTCAGATGTTTTAGAAAGATGTGCTTTGGCTTAGGTCACGGTAACAAGTTATACCGAAACGGACGTCGACAAACGAATCCAGACGAAACGTCAAAATTCTAGCGTCTCCATGGACCTTAATTACCGACCCAACGGACGAAGTAAAACGTCTACCTGATTACCACGTTCATTAGCAATCAAGATTTCTTTCGTTTACTTGAAATTGGCGGTCAATGTGTACAAACTAGGTTAACTGGCAATGAACTGAAGTCAAGCCTGAGGCCACCAACCCTAGTTTGTAATGTTAGCATCGAGTAGCTAGTGCTTCTTTCGTTCTCCCATAAACTACTTACAAGTTTATACGTAATTCCAGCAATAGCTATTCCAAAGTTCCAAGCGGTGTGCTACTGTGTTTATCTCGGTAGCCAGACGGTATGCAGCCCACTCCTTAATAGATAACACACACACTCGTGAACCCAGGTGAAAGGTCAAGCATTACATTTGAAGTACTATAATAGTCCTTCATAACAGGTCATAAGAAGATGGGTGATCTGCTGGATATCCCCGTTAGAATATCAATCTAGCTTTCTCTATTGGATGAACTCAAACAAGGACTAAAAAGTTGCTTGGTAGGTTTCGCCAATTTAAAAGAGGCCTAATCGCCAAGAATCTGGGTATCGAATAGAGTTGAGACAGCTGGCTGAAGTCCAGCCGAAGTCAGAATTTTTCACAATTGGTAATCCTTTAAATTAACAGAATGCGCCAAACCGCTTAACAGTTGTTCACTGTTAATGCTCAACAACGGCGTCAGTGGTTCTCAATACGAGCTACCTGAGAAATTCTGCCGTGCAAGTCAATATCGCGAATTAGTTTGTGGACTCCACAGTGGTTTGAGTAGGTAACTGAGCTAAGCTGTGAAATTTCTGAGCTGCCAGTGTGACTTCGCAGGTCACTTTGACACGTTTGAACGTGTTGTTTCTGTCACTGGCTCAAGTTCAGCCCGAATTGATGATAATGCAAGTTATGGTCAAGTGTTGGTTAGAAGGTCAACATCAGAAGATACTAACATATATTCACATCTGAACCATACGGTCATAACTGGGGTGAGATGCAATGAGTCATTTCAGGCAGTAAATCTGATCAGTACATACACGTTCAGCTTTGAACGTTTCCCATGGACACTATAGCTTTGGCTGGTTTAATGAGTAAATATATATGAAAACGAAATAAGTTAAAACAACGAGGATTCTTAAAGACTAGACAATGTGGATGCGGAGCATCCTATGTTGGCAGAACTGAGCGCCAGCTTGGAACCAGGGTTACCGAACAATGACCGAAATGGGTTCAACAAACGGTCACACAATCAGGCAACTCGACAGCAAACACCCGGAAGGAGCCAGCGTCATCGATTGCCAAGCCTCACTTGATGACGCAACAGGAGATTGACTCATCAAAGTCATTTCGTGTTCTGTTCTCGACTAGAAACAAACGTTTGCTACGATATGCCGAAGCGATTGCGATCAGACACCGCCACCCCATTTTGTGTGTACAAAAAGAACTGTTTGTGACGTTGATGCTGCCGTGGTAGCAACTGAACTGGTTTTGAACTTTGACCTTTTGTGACTGTCATGTGGTTTGGAATTTAGTACATTTTAACTCGTCTGCAGTAAACACCAGTAGAGATGCAGCGAAATCTGTTCGAGCATAAATCGTGTAATGTCAGTCTTTTGTCTGCTCTATTCAAATAATCTTAAGGATAAAGTCTCGATATTGGTTATGACACGTAGTGCTATGTCCGACAGAGATTCGGAGTAATCAGACTGATCGTTAACAACTCCCCGATTTGGTTTGCAACCTTTTCAAATCTTGCCCACGGAGATAGCCAAAGGTTCCATAGATCAGGTTCACAGCTTCGACTGGCTATTCTATGATTTTTTCTAACTGCTAGATGCAATATCCAGCAATGTGTGACGTGGTATGACTTCCGTCAGCGTACAGAGTACAAGACCCAGCGTAAGTACTACGCTTTCAGTGTCTCGGGTTTTAGTCGCCAACATGGAGATTTTACAAAAACACGCCAACAGACCTAAGCGCTAATCATTTAGTCAGTCTGTTCGATATAGGCAAAACGTCACAGACAACTGTGGTAGAATACCGAGAGTCTATGTGCATTTCCCATGCGAGTGCAAACCTGGGCTCGCACACACATGCACTTTAAACCTCGGTTTTAATCAACAACAGAGAGTAGCTCTTACGTCAGCCGTGATTAAAACAATGATTGGTCTGTTTCACGAAATGTTCATGAAAACTGCAAATACTGATTGCTTCAAGTGGTCTTACGGTGAACAGAGCGTTGTAGTGAGCCATCCTGTCGTCTAGTGAGTGAAATGTCTAGAAAAGATATACTACTGTTTGCTTCCTCTTCATGAGAAACAGAAAGATTAGGATGAACAGAATTAAAAAGGTTTAAAAGTGAAACAAAAGGAATATTGGTGGTAAAAATCAAAATGTCATCTACATTTCGCTTATAGAGGCTGGCACCACCTATAGCATCAGATAGTTTTAACTCAATCATTCCTAAAAATATATCTGCAAGTGTTGGGCCCAATGGACTGCCCATTGCCACACCATCTACTTGCTTATAAGATGATCCTGCAAAATCAAAACGGATATTCTCTGTACATAAAAGTATAAGTTTCTTGAGATAATCAACTGGGAGACAAAAAGGTAAATTTTGATGGAAAATAAAATCGCACAAAAAGTCAACTGTTTCTTGAAGGGGAACGTTTTTAAATAAATAGTCAACATCAATAGAAAACATCTTATGTGAACTCACCGATACGTTCTGTAAAGTTTGTACCAGTTCGAATGAATCTTTTACGCAGTTTTCTTCATTTGCACCAATCACTTATAAACGAGGTCTCGTGAGAACCCTGTTTCATAGAGTCCGGGAGATATGCACCGATGATTGCTTGCAAGGAGAGGAGGAGAGATTAAAGAAAGTGTTGCTCGCGAACGGCTATCCTGATAAGTTTATCAGTGTTCAAAGCCAGAAAAGACTGATCAAGACTGCCTTGAGTACAGTCCCCAAGAAGCAGGTCTTTTTGAACCTTCCTTTCAAAGGCGATCATATCACAACTGATGTAAGTCAAAAATTACAGTCTGCCCTAACTCGTACATGCCCGGCGGCTGAATTGCGGTTGCCACTCACAACTAGGAATGTCGCTTAGCTTATTCACAATCGTGTCCTACCGAAATGTTCTGTATCACATGTAATTTATCAGTTCACTTGCAGTTGCGGTGACGTCTATATCGGCAGAACGGATCGGTGCCTACGACAAAGAATGGATGAACATATGCCCAAGTGGTTGGTGCGCGCCATGACGCAACAGGCAATGGCAACAGAACGAGTGAGACGAAATCCGAACTCATCCATAGCAAAGCACATCATGGAAACAGGTCACGTTGTTGACCCCGCCAATTAGTTTCATGTGTTGTTACGTAATCGGAATCCAAAGTCGCTTGCCTTCTCCGTAGCTATGCTAATCAATACACGCCGTCCGGTCTTGTGTGTGCATAAACTGTTGACTCATGCAGTTTGTCTGCCCTGGAACTGATAACAGTCCTTGTTTTGTGTAAGCCCAATCGTTGATTGTTTCTGTTGTTGTTGCTATCCGCATGTCTTATATATTCCAATGTTTTACGTTCGTGGCTGAAGAGAGTAAACGAAGTGTTTACATCTCGCGACGTATGTCTTCTATCGTTACTGGTAAAATAGAGAAGTAATATTATTTATTTGCTGTTCATTAGACTGGAACAGAAGGATGGAAAATATGTTTGAATAGTTAAATATGGTAATTTGGTCGTGCTTAAGGTAGGGTCAGTCGAGTGGTGGCAAGTAGGACTGTCTCATGGGAAAAGGGACTGGAGCTGAACTCTCGGATATGCACCGCCGACGAGCTGTTCGAAGAACAAAACTTGAGTCTAGCGGTTCTTCTCGAAGCAGGCTGGTTGAGAGGTTTATCAGAAGTCGAAAGGTGATTTATATAGTCTAAAGTAACACCACCCTTTCAGTAGTCTTAAGTTATTTGAACAGATGAAGTGTAGACAAGAACCAAGTGGAATTTTACTAGATAACGCTGGAGCATTAGGTGCACTCCTACCGGGAGATCTACATATACCAAACACATATAATTCCCGACTATTTTAGCCTACTTATGAATATTTAAGTAGTTGGTGAACACATTCGCAGAATGAGGACCCGTGTACATGTTACCCTCACTTTTGTCAGCTGCAAACCAAACGAAGCGTTTTATATGGATTTAATGTGTCTTGCTGCTCCAACGAGATTTCGAGTCTGCGGCAGAGGTAGTTGTCGAGATGGATAATCCTAGAGATACACTGAAGTTGAAGATAGCTTCCGTTTGGCTTCAACTCTCAAGAAGTCAGCGCACATAAAACACATGAGCGGAAAAAGAACAAACAGCTCGCGACCTATGAGAAAGAGCATATTTATATCGGTTCACATGTATTAAACACCAAAACTACAAGCACGTGTGAAAAAAGGGCTATAGGTATACTCTTGGCCGGACAATTATAGCATCAACCTCTTCAACTCGTCATGTCCGCGTCCACTCTAACAACCGCGTTGATATGTCATATTTTGTATCTCATCTTGGTTCAACGTTTTATGACCCTTCACCCCACATTCAAAACCGTGGCGTGACCCAGATGAACAGTCATGTTCATTCATTTTGTGCCGGACACGGTTGGTAAGTCCAGCCCATTTGGCACAGTTAGTGGCTGTACCGTTATCTCTCGCACCCAATCCACACACACACAAACACACATATTATCCCGCTTATCGTTTGGGACTGTCACTGGTTACGAATACTTTCAAACTAAAAGGCCATCAGATCCTCTTACACATGGTCACTTTGTCAAAATCTGAAACGGGACTGACATAACACATCGTGCTCCGACTCCGAAACACGAGCCAAGTGGTACATAGGTACACCGAAAGGATTTTGTCTCCGAGACTTATGCAGCTTCACCCAGCAAAGGAATTACCCGTCAATGATTACCATTACGTTAACCCATCTGACCGTCGTTCCCCGTAAGCTACTACGGCTTTAATTGGTGATGCACAACTGTCAAAATCACTTCTACTCTGCTGTCAGGGTTCCAGTAAATCCCAACATTATGTTATCCGGTTTGTTATTCGCTTATATTTGGTACGCTGTTACTCGCATGTTATGTATATGTATCTTTACTGGTGTTACTACCTTCTGATTATAAGTAGTGTTCGCGCCAATAGACGAAACGTAACAAAAATAGTCGAGTACAAGGTGTTGTACAAATGCTGCGAAATCCCGTTGTCACACAGAAAAACACATAACGAGGTAAAACTCGTTGAAATAAAATAATCCTATCAGTTCGTCGGTTATTTTCAACAGAACTGTCTTTCGAATTCTGATATTTTCCGCACGAATTTTCTAATTTCACTAGTGTCACCATGAGCACCTTGATCTCAAGGCAGGACACTGCATGCAAAGTTTCAGACTTGAGCTGCGATTTTGATTGGACTATGTTAACGTCTGGGTGCAACAACTCATCGATGACGACACTGATGTCGCCACCTGGGTGTTGGAGTGAGTGTTGGCGAGTTAGTAGATATAATCCAAATGTCAGATTTCACAAGGAGAGTACATTTCCGGTTTGGCTTGGACGGCGAATGTTAAAGGTTTGTGCTTGGTCTGCACAACAAGATGTAGTCCTTTCAAAAATGTCGAAATTGTCGGATAAATAAGGAGTAATCCGTATCTAAAAGAACTGCACTTTGTTTGTGGTGGTTTAAACTTTTAGAAGACAATAGCGAGAGGTTGATGTTCATCGTTAATGGATTGCTCTGGGACCGCACTGACGGTGGCATTTGTTGCGTCGATGGTGTGGAGGAGACGATCATTCGGATCACAATTAATGGAGCTGAGTTTGTCGGTGTAACACAGGTCATTTTGCCATTGAGAAAACTACCTCAGCTTCCCGTAAGAGTTCTGAGAATTTGCGCTGTGAATCGACTAGACCCGTAAGAGGCTTCACAGTGTCTGATCAGTATGGAATGGGTCGTCGTATGCCAAAGAAACGTCGGAGTTGAGTCACCATAGTCGTTGTCAGTGGAGTCGAGATAAACTCAACTGTACCTGGTATAGGTGAGATCGATGTGATGCTCAAGAAAATCGAATGAACTCATTGATGTCGATCTACATATCATATCGCACAAAATGGTCGAAAACAGTGTGAAGTTGCGATAGGTATTCTTTGTTCGGGCGACTGGCGAGTAGTGTTAAAATAGCTGCGTCGTTTGAGTGTGTGGCGATGGTTATGAATAGGATAGAAAATCGGTGACCATGCTGTTCCCTCCCATTTCTTGTTCGTCAATTATTCATCTTCTTACGTAAGGAAATCTTGTCGATAATAATTGCAGACCTCCCCTACAGAAGCCGAGTCGACCGTTCGAAATGCATGCAATAAATTTCTCTTTCGATGAACGTTACTCTTGACTCACCTGTTGAACCCTGTTTCCGTGCAGTTAATTCTTCAGCACTTTCTACTGGCGAACCCCTGTTTATTATCGGTGTCCTTGAGTTTACGTATGGTTTATATCATAGCCTTTTGGATTCTTGTTGTATTTGACTGTATTTGCTTAACACGTTGGTCTCGGACTTAATAAAACTGATGGATTCAATATCCTATTCCTTCCCGTTTTCTACTATTCCACTGTACTTTTACACCTTATGAATACCAAACCTGTCTAAGTATACCAATTTGGGATTTGACTCAACTGTTCACTGAAGAAAAAATTTGATAGCTGCTCTTTGAGTTTCAAACGCAACTATTCATGGTTTATTGTTCTATGTCGCTTACACGCCAAGTGACGATCGTCACGAGTGCCTTGACGTCCGGGGTTGCCACTACTTTCTCTGGTCTAATTCCGACTTTTCAAGGTCAGAAGTTCGTCTGATCAAATTGTTCAACAAGCTTCAAAAATAAATTGCATGACAATTTCGTATTATTACAGTAAACCAAAAAGTACGAGGCTGTAGTGAGCTCATCTTCGACGTACCAAAATTATAATACCGCGCGAATTGAAAGTTCGCAGTCTAGTATTATCATGCACTTTCACGTTACCTTTGGGCTGTAAATTTACTAAAGACAGCTAACCCCAAAGTTAGTGCGCCGGCGTAGGTGCCTCAGCTTCATTCGTTGTTGTATAACAAAGCTACATTATCTGTACTGTTGTAGGCTGTACTGTCCATTAAAACATAGCTACAGTCGTTACCGTTAGGAATGGCATTCAACCATTCAGATGTTTGTTTGAACTTTCACTGTCGACGGCAGTTCCTGTGGCGTGCCGTTACACTAAAGGTTTTATAGTTCTCATTCCTCTAGAGCAATAATCTGGGTTTAAGTCTGTCTATTTGTATGGGGATTATCATTGGGTTAGGCTTGTTTATAAATTTATATATCTTCTCATTTCAACTATCGAGTTGAATAAGTGAAAGTTTGGGTGATCTTGGGCGTGGGACTCATAGATCGGATGAACTCGATTCGCTATATACCTGTAGGCCTCTTTAAAAAATAGGCTTATTTTCTTCAAGCATTTATTTCAGTGTTTACTATACAGCAAATTTAACGGTTTATATTTGCATGATGACATATTCGTCTGTAAACAACAGCGAATTTCGTACCCTAGTTCCATTATTTTCCTACAAAATGAACCATTTCCCACTGAAAGTTTGAATTAAAAACAAAAAAGACTGACATTACACAATTTATTTTGGAGCGCAGTTCGCTGCATTTCTACTGATATTTATCGCAGACGGGTTGACTACATAAAAAGTCAAAGGTTGGAACCAGTTCGGTTGCCACTAGAGCAGTCAGAATGTCAGAAACACGTCCTTTTATGCATAGAATAGGGTGGTGATGTCTGGTCGCAATGATCTTGGCATGCCATAGCAAACGTTGTTCTGAGTTAACAGCAGAGCACGAAATGACGTTGATGAGCCAGTCACATGTAACGTCATCAGGGCATGCTTGACGATTTATAACGTTGCCTTCTTCCCTGTGTATACCACCAAGTTACCTGATTGCATGACCGTGTGTTGAACCCATTTTGGTAAGTGTTCGGCAAATGTGGTTTCAAACTGTCGCTTAGTTCTGCTAACATAAGATGCTCTAATCAGTGTCGAAAGGCCTGGAAAGAAGAACATGCTTCACTGAACACCGTTTAGGCTGCCGATAAACCAGTGCTGTAGTGAAATCATTTTCGACGTCCCCAAAATCCGGAGTTCTCTGTAACGTTACTAATATCGTCATGCCCGTTCACATTACCTTGTGAACGTAAATTTATTACAAGCCACCACCATCAAAGTCAGTGTGTCAGTGTAAGCGAATCACTAAATAAAGTTTGTTTGCAGACTCGCCATTTTTAAACTACGACTTCCGATCAGTGTTTAGTAATGCTGGGGAAACTTGGACGAACGAACCGAATAACAAGGATCTAGCTTCATAATAGTACGCATCGTTTACAGTCGTCTCCCTAAGGTCGATCTAACTCTTCTACGGGCTTTCATATGTATTCCTCACTACTGACTTAGCAAACGTCATCGGTGGCATCAATGTATGAAATCAATTTGATTAGCTGCAAACGCTGGTTATCACAAACTTTTAGATCCCTTATCAAGTACATCGACCGAAGACATCAATTTCTCTATTCTTCTAAAGAAGTCCGTCATGTCGACAAGGCAGGCACACGTCTTCCAGAGACCATGAAGGCTGGTGGCAGATAAATATCGTGTCGCCCAGATCAGATTTCAGCACATGCTGGATATGGACATAAGTTACCCTTCCGATAGCTCATGGGCATCTCATTTGCATATGGTGCCAAAGAAGACGGAAGTCGATTAACGTCCTCGCGGAGATTACCGTGGTATAGCGAGTGCCAATGTTCCAGATAGGTATCTTGTGCTGCACGTCTACGATCTAACTACCAGTCGCACGGGCAGAACGTTCCTTAGAAAAATTGGCGTCGTTCACGCCTTCCGTTATCTGCCGTTAGTGTAATAAGATATATCAAAGACAGCTGTCACTACTCCATTCAGTCTGTTAGAATTTCTGCGCAAGCCCTAGAGTTTCCGAGACGCTTCAAAGACGTCCCAGCGGTTGATCAACGAAATCCCTGGGGGATTACATTTCGTCTGTGAAGGCCTAAGTGACATCGTTATGGTCAGCTGTTCTCCAGTATATCATTTTCTCCAACTGCGGACGTTGTTTCAACGTATAGTTTCGCACAGTCATACTATCAACAAGGCCAAGTGCAAACTCTACCAGCCCTTGTTGAATGTTTTAGGCTAAACTGTGTCGGCAAACAGGATTAAATCGCTGGACTATAAGCTCGATGACATTCGTTTACGTCCAATTCCTGACATAATCTTCAAAGTTCGTCGCTTCAGCGGACTCGTAAACTTCCATCATTGGTTTATTCCCAACTGCAAAACGCTAATTCAGCCTCTGATTGGCTTAGTTTGGGACAATACTTTGTGTTTAACACCAAAAGCCACTATGAACTCTGTCGCTCTGAAGATAAACATTTGCCTCTACGGTCATCACTACTGCCATGAATGCATCGGACATAACCGTTGACGCAACCCTTTGGCAACTAAGTATTGAGACAGGGAAGTTAACTACCTTCAGGACATAGTGAAACCGAAAGACTCCACTGCACTCTCAGCCGGGACCATCAATGTGTATATAAAATTTTACCTTAGTTCTATCACCCGGTTGTGACGGTATTTTCGCCATCTTCAACGATTACAAATCTTCCAGGTACGCTTTGTGCAGTTACCCCTACAGGCATTCACCGGGGGAAAGTCGAAAGTTATACACAACACAGTTTTCTACAGACGTGCATGATGTCTCTAGATTCGCAAAAATGGCCGCAGATGGACTATTACAAACACATGGCATTTCCACAGCTACCGACACCATTGTGCGTGGCATTATTGGCGCATTTCATCAGTACATTGCTACGTTCATGGATGACGTGGAACGCATTACCCTGTCCATGGTTACGGTGGTGTTGCCATCTTGACTTGGTACATTTGTGTTTGACAACGCGTCGGGATAACTCAAATCCACCGCGCTTCAATTTTTGGGAAGACCAGGCTGAAGCGCTGCACAACCTACAACATTCAAGATTAACCGCATCACTAAGACTGATTGCGCCTGTCTGGCTGATGTCTTCATGATCACTCAAGTTGCCAGCTGGGAGCGTTATCTGAGATGGCGGTGTGTCGCACGCAATGGCGTACTTGCATCCATGCCATTTCCAGTTTTTCCACTTAGCCGTCTTTTATTGTCATTTACTATTGCTGTTAGTATCATTACTACCCTGACCTTTTCAGCAAATGTTCCCGTTCTAGGATATTCCACTTCATTGGTTAGTGGGCGATGGCCACAGCCACGTTAACTTCCGGTCAGGCTCTTGGCTGTCATGATAATAATAATAATATATGTTGGGTATCGCAATTATTTTAATTTTTATTGCGCGTCTGGTCTATACCGCGTACACATGGGAGCCGTCTATTTTGTGTGTCCGCACCAAAACTGGTGAGCTCGTAAATTATATAGTTTTTCGCACGTATATTTTGTTTACTCGATGTAAGTCACTACCACCGTTATATTTATCCGTTTAGTTCTAATAGCTGTTGTTGGTATTATACAAGAACAAATTTTCGCTTCGCCAGACGTTTCCGTCAGTTCACTTTCTGTTTCGATAGCGCCGTTTAGAGAGAATAATCCTCACAGCTGGTTTCAACAGCTAACGGTCAATTTACATCACGGCAAGTGGCCATGGAGCTAATGAAGTTCCACTACATGTTTGCTGCTCTGCCCTCTCACGTCATAGACGAGATGGAAATTTTGAGGCTGCCGGACTCAATTAAACTGCACGAGTAGCTCATAGAGGCCATTACTCTGCAGCCCAGCACTACCGAGTTAGACAACCGAAAGCCTTCGCAGCTTCTATGTAACGCTTAACCGTCTCAACACAGCGTGAAGAGTTATTCTTGAAAGAAATGTGGATCCAATGACGGCATAAAGGTATGCAGAATATCCTTAATGCCAACCCTCAAGCGGCCTTACCATAGTTAGCGGGCATTACAGAATATGTCTGAGAGACGTGGGGGTGAGATTTCTCAAGTATCCGCGGTATCATCGGAAACACTAGCACTCCTGGCCGATCATGTGAACAACTCACGCTAGGTCCGGGCGTTCAGCACACAATGCTCGCAAGCTCCCTCCTGTAATTCTAGTAGAAGCACGTCCCAGTCTAGTTTCAGGAGACCCAAATTCGTGACGTCCGAAGTTGTTGGCTTCCGAGGTGGCCTGTTTTTAATTTGAGACCTCGAATCAGGGGTTCTCACCTTATCGATACCAACACAGAGGTCAGGATCCTTCCACCAAACTCTTGCAAACGAATCACGCAGGTGCAGTCAAATTTAAGCGCAGCGAGCAGTGTTACGAAAGAACTTTCGTGGATCGACTCGTAGAGGAACAACGACCACCGAATTCATAACAAGATTTTAATCGAATATTCTACCGCACTATTTCATAAGTAATAAACGTGTAGAACAATCGGCTGCATACCTCAACTGTAACGGTCAGTATCGATAGTGAAAATGTGCCGTAAGTCACAAACTGACCGCTCAAAGTAAAATAAACATTGAAAAACAAATACAGAAGGTTACTCTACAAACCCCTTTAATAATGCAAACAAAACAGTAAAAGTTCATCTATAGTAAACCGCGTCAGATGAAAGTAAATAAGTTACGCATTGGCCACTAAACGAGTGAAACAGTATGTACGGGTGAGTAATTGCGGTGAAGTTGCAAAAAGAGGGAGGGTTATATAAAAAGAGGTTAAATAAAAAATTGGGGCATCAGAAAGGTCTGGAATGGACTTTCCAACAGATCTAGCAACTGCGCGATACACTGTCCGCCAAAATATACGCGCCCTATGAATGGCATTGGTACTGTCTAGCTTAACTACTGTCAGGCTTCTTTTAGGCATACAGAACATAAGGTTGTGGACTAGAATTTACTACAGATGATTGCCATGCACCAGGGACCCCCTTGAAGATGAAGGAGTTTCTCCAGGCCTCCCACCTTAATCTCTGGGCCGAACGACGTCAAAGGTGTCGTGAATTGAAGCTATTCTCCATGACTTCCACTCTGCACCTTCGATGTGGCCGAGACGTCTAACAGCAGCTCCGAGTATCAGCGTTTGATGGCCCACTTCGAAACGGCTACAGAAGAATCGAGCGAGGTGCGCATTGGCCGAAATCAATGCCTTCACTGAGCTTTTCATTTGAAGCACCTTCCAGAAGACATGAGCGATGCACATCACACCTTAAAATCCACGCCATGGTCTCCACACAAACAATACAGATAAATCCATCCGGACCTAAGGAACACTGCACAATCAAGTCAGTAGGCTTTTGAAAGTTACGTTGGCTGTCAACTGCACGACATCACCCATCTAAAAGTTGCGTCCTTGATTTAGCCACTTTTGTTGAACTTCAAGAGTGGGAAGGTATTTCTATATTCACCCCTTTTAAAATACCATTGCCAGATAGTTGATCTGTTTCCATCCTGCAGTATATCTTTTGTTGAAGGTTTCCTCAGATTTCAGATCGATATTGCGTCTAAGAAGTAACAAAGAGAGAAGCTGCTAGACACTTTCATACTGTGCTGATTCTCAAGTACTAAACCACAGTATGCACGAAACGAGTCCGGCGGAGTGAGAAAAAGGAAACACGCCACGTTGTTAGACACAATCACAGGGTCACAAGCCAGATGGTACATATGACGTTGTCGGAGGAAGAACTGAATTCCCTGAAAATACCGTTTTATTTGCCTTCACAATGACTTAATTCATTACTGTTTGAAGTGACCTTCATAGTCAGCACGGTCATGCACCACTCCACTCTTCGCGTGCATTCTCAACCTTTGTGCCAATTTCTGGCACACCGCCCACACACACGTGCTTTAATTGGGACATCACTGTATTGTGTGAATCTTTGTCTGGTCCACTTTCTGACCATGTTTCTTAATTGGTCACAGACCCTTTGAATATGATCTAGTTTGTGATCGTGTCGCCTTCGGATCGAGTGATATAAAGTAGCTGTCCGGAGGCCAGTCTTTTTTCTATGTTTGCTCGTGAACCTCCGGTGGTTGGGTTGACCGGGAAGATAGGTATCGGTCATGCATACTCCGTAGTCAGTTGTTCATTGCCGTTTACCATCGGCTCGTTATTTACCGTTTCATCAACCGCTATTATCCTCTCTGTTTACGCGCTCGTAAGCCGTATACCAAGGAACAACAGAGTCGAATGAGATCCAATTTCACAGGCTAGTAGTAAGTCATCTGCGTTTGTTCCCGTAGTTCCTGCGTGGTGATGAAGCTAGTGTGGTGTTTTGATCCGGCGTACTATGTTAACTAGGGCTTCAATCCTTCCTGTTTCGATCTTGTCAGAAGGCCAAAGAGGAACAGCTGGGCTTAAGGCAGGTTTGTATGCTGCACAACTGATTATGTAGTGGTGCTTAGAGTATGAGGCATATTTATAGTTGCAGCACTGGTCAACGTACGGATGGAGGAGGTCAGAAAATGTACCCTCAAACAAACGGCACTCCGATTGCCCGACAGTTCGCCACTACAGCTGACGTATTAACTTGCGTGGTCGTATAGCCCACAGAAATTCTAGAAAACCTAATGTAGCCTACAATGCATTCACTGCAGGAAGCAGTAGTCAGAAATAGTCGTAAACGTTTTATCCACAGACTAGGTTAGCCCCTCACCGCTCAGTTGGTCAGACCTTTGAGCCACTGGCTCCGAGCGGGGTCCCCCAAAATAAACCTACTTCCTTCTGTCTCGTAGA
>JTDE01000878.1:86635-101897 GCA_014338405.1 Paragonimus skrjabini miyazakii
TCCGTTAACTTCCAACTCGCTAAAAATCTGTTTACTAGCAACATTGGACGCGGAGAGAACGCAGGGCTTGCGACACCGTGAAGGGTCATTTGTATTTAATGATAACTGATTAGTTCGATTAAGTTGGTTTAAACGTCGGCTGTATATGTGAAGTTGAAGAAAGCGAAAAGTGTAAATAACAATGAGAATTATGAAATAGAAAATATTGTGCAAAACGCTATATGTGTTGGAAATGAACGGCGGATATTGTAGTGCTGGCATCCCAATGTGCCAGTTTAAACAGAATTGTAAAATTCGACTTTAATCTTTGTGACCAAGGTGAATCGATGCCAAATGTTTTACAATGTCCACCATAGGTGAGCGAGGATGAATATCCTAATAAGCCTTTTGTAAATGATCGTTGGAGATTTTCTGACACAAGCTTATCAGATTTGCGTAGATGCCAGTAAATGAAGGTACAAAACTCAAGTTGAGGTCGAGCATACATTTTGTGAGGAGTCAGCTTCGCATCCGGTTGACCCAATGTCCTTTTGATATAACATATTGTCCTCCCAGACTTTTGCTACCTGAAAGCGTACTAGTTCGGGGAAATTGAAAGAGTTTGAATACCATATTTCTAGATCTCGAACGGATGTGGCGGTGTCAGTATGATGACCATCTAGTGAGACGGACCTAGTGAGAATTTAACAACCATAAGTGGTAATGTTCGACTTGTTTGCTGAGAACGTCCCGAGCCATGTTTTACACCACGACTCCAAGGATGCTATGCCATGTCGCACAATTTGTAGACACAAGACGAGGTTGCTGGGCGGTCGAAGTGTGTAAACGATTTTGATCTCGTCGGCAAACAAGAGGGGTTTGTCATGTTTGATAATGCCGCATAAGTTATTTATATACATGAGGAAAAGCAACGGTCCCAGTATGCTTCTCTGAATCACCTCACTAGACATCGGTTTTAGCGTTTAGCAGTGCTCTTCCACTTCAACAGTTTGGGTTCGGTCTTCAAGATATGACGAAAGCCATATGTACAAGGGGTTTTGAATGCCAAGGAATGCTATTTGGAGTACCGGGTGCTTATGAGGCACACGATCAAAAGGCTTTTGCTTGTCTGGGTATGTGATAACCACCACATTTCCTGCGTCGGCGAATAATTGGATTTATTATAAAATCGATTTTCTCTAAAATGTCCGGTAGAATGAACCTCAACTCATACCTCATCGAATGTATGTATAATACATCGATTATCATCATAGAGCGGGTAACAATCAATCTGTAGCGTACAAGTGGGCATGCGCTCGACTCTCGTCCACTAGAAATATAGATTACTTTTCCTGATGTGCAGTCGAAACCTACTCCCAACAGGCATCGAACTGAAGGACACAGCGGGGTTTGGAAACAAACCGTATATTTCCAGCAATATTTGGAAATATAGGTAGTTAGCTCTAGCCTGGTCTGATACTGACGGTAGTGCCCAAGAGGAGGAAGACAGGAAGAAATGAGATGTGGGCTATAGCCCATTCGGTGGCACTCTTCGGCGCGCCACACGAAAAGTGTGTGGAACCTTCGGGTGAGTTAAACAGTGCTCGTAAAGGTCCGGGTTAAACTGACTTGAAGAATGGAATGGTAGGTGAGTCCTCAGGAAGAAAGTAAGCATCCGCTGCGTGCGATCAATTGCACGACTGGTGAAGTGGCAGTAAGTTCATATCAGTCCGCCTATAGCAGGTGTACACATAATCATGCGTACAAAACAAACAGGCGGAAAAATACGGTTGCAGCTGGGATCCTCAGAGAAGACACACGACCGCGGGTCAATAAAAATCAGGCATGAACTGCTACCTCAAAAGAAAACACAGGCACACTGTCACAACACCAGCCATTGTTATTTTTGATCACGGCGACAAATAAAAAACAAGCCAATTAACGGCCGGTTGAAACAAACATTTCAAGGTTCGTTATCATTCCCGTCAAGGAGACCAGCGCATTTCCAATCCTTTAGCGATACCACCGGAATACCGCCAGACATTCACGACAGGTTCCACTGTCTAGGGATAAGTTTCATCATCACCTTGTAAGGTGTAGATTGATGTAACAACGTGGCTTTTTCCGACTATTTTTGAGGAACATGAGGATTGTCTTCTAAAAATTATGGGAGTAAACTTTTTTCTTGAGCCGGAATTATCCACTATTCATGTCTTTTCCGCCAGTTTACTTACTTTATTGGCGTGTTGTGTCATTCTTAATTAAATGTATCGTATTACGTCATACGCACTGATCGCGTACCTGCGATCGTGGTTCAAGTATGCGTTGAGAAGTAGGCTATAGTAATAATAATCATAATAATCATAATAATTATAATAGTCATAATAATAATAATAATAATAAATTTCTCAATGCATTTGTGAAAAACACGCTCGGATTTGCGCGATCATGACAGATAATTACATGCGATACAAAGCTACTGATGGATATATAACAAGACAAACATGAAATCTGTTGACAGAAGATGACGTAATCAGAGGGGAAATAGTCAAAGTTCATGTTGGGGAAAGTCTATTTTCCCCAAAAATGATTTATTTTTCGAGATATTATCGTTTAATATCTTGTGATTTTGAATCTTACTTTTTCGCGCCACAGCGTGCCAAAACTCAATTTTGGCGCACGTTTCCCCGGCGTATGTGATTGGCCCATCCCAATTTTAATGCATCAATTCAAGTGGGATTCTTCAAGGTCATCAAAAGACTACATATGCAGACGCTCGTTTGCATTGTTACCTTCGGTTTGAGAGCAAATACATTCTCAGCTAAGGTCACGGTCTCCTGTGTTATTCCGGGGTTTCCGGGTATTGCTAAGCTCTGTGCCACGTTCCGTGATTTGTATTATCGTGCGCTAGACATTTTCGAACTAACGTTGACCACAAGGGTTATAATATTTGGCGACGTTCGATTCACACATAATGAAAGAAGGTAGTTCGTCTGTTCCACGGATTCAGTCCAAAAATGAGATGTTACATTAATTTACCTTTTACAAGGTTAGGTAAAGACGACGTTTCAAATATTTCAAGGTCAGGCGGGAAAATAAGTGCAAATTGATCTTCGAAGGATTTCGCCGTTATTTGACGTAATTTCATTCTAAAAAATGTTTCAATAGTTCAGTTTTGGCGAACGAGGACGGGAAGTTTCGAAATCGGGCGAAGAATAAAGCTGATTCCAGCGCAGGATCACGATGATTGCTCAAAAACAACAAAAAGTTGAAAATTTCGCTAATCACTCGGCCAATATAGGGTTTTGAACGCCCATTCATCGCAAAAACGTTTCGTGCATAACGGATACTCGCGGGAGTAGGAAGAAGAGCGCAATGTCATGTGTTAAATGCTAAAATGTGAAGTAATCACATGTAATATGAAGATTAATGTAAATGTCATAATTTTTGGCAACAACTTTTTCGCGATATCAATGCTTGTGTGTATTTCCAATAAAGTATATAATATTTAGAAATAATTGTTATGGCATTCTGCGATAATTGGGTAACCAGCAGCTACTTCTAGAGTGATTATCACGTGATAATCAAAACTCCGTTCAAATTTTTGACGTCAGTTTGTTTTATAAGGTCAATGTTTAAGCTAGAATCTATGGTTCATAGCCTACAACAGTTAATAATAGTCAATGAGGAGGGTTTCAATGCAGGGGCACAGTATACGATATGAATTAAGGTTCCAGTGGGTTTATTATGTATTTTTGACATCAGTTTGTTTTATAGGGTCAATGTTTAAGGTAGAATATGTAGTTCATAGCACGATACATTTACTATTGGATAATGGGGGGTTCGAGGCAGGGGAGACAACACGTGATGCGAATTGTGGTTATAATTAGTTTATATAAGGTATACGAGGAAGTATTTTTTTCCCAAAGTTTTCTGTGGGGAGGTTTTGTATGCCGGTCAAGTTAGCCGTCAGTACTGGCTACCATTAATTATAGTCTAAGTGATTACCAAAGTGAACAGGTTATTACGAATGGGCATATATATAAAATGTGGAAAGTATATATGCGGGATATAATCCTCTTTTTCTTTTTCTTTTTGTTTCAAGTACAACTCTATATTAGTGACGCATGTGAGCAAAATGATGTGGTTTCGTGCGTGCGTAATGAATCAAATGCGAGACGTGATGTGAGTAAACGGTGGATATATTATTACTGTACCAAAATCCTCCACATATTACACCACCTTTTTGGCCTTGCCCTCTTTATAAAGGATGTACGACAGGACTTTCTTATAATCCACTCAACTTTGTACGTCATAAGGCTATAAGTAGGGTTAGTAAGCAAGTAAGTAAGTGAGGTAGGTAGGGTCTGTTGCATCATTTTTGAGACTGCTGTGCTTTGTTTGGTTTGTGTGGAAATGTGGCCCTATGTTTTAGTTATTCTTCCTAAAATTAAACTGCATTGATCATCTTTATTCTTCCACCAGCCATTATAACGGTTTTTCTCACTGTTACTCACTCTGAGCCCTGTGCATTTCTGAATGTCAAAATGAGACAACCTTATATATTTTTTCTTGAGTAGCTTATCATTTTTCTATACACAAACAATCGTTTTACTCCGACTCAATCAATGACGATTCCGTTTCATACTGAGCGGTGCCTGGTTGTAAAATTTGTTGTACGGGCAAGTTCCTTATTCACGCTCTGAGAATTTTTCACATTCGAGTAATACTGAACTGTTCGCCAACGACTCAAGTTCACACCGAGTTGCGCGCAATCTGTTGATCAAAAGTACTTTCTCGTTAACCGTTTTGAGGACGGACTATTCCCTCTGTCGTTGGATATTGAAGAAGGCATGTTGGATCGACGGAGTGCGCGTAACTCGGTGTGAACTTGAGTCGTTAGCGAACAAGTCAATGAACCATCCCTAACAATGCACCCCATGTGGTCCCTTAAGGGACCCTCGGGGTGTCTGTGGGTTGACGATGAGCAAAATTGGTGGACCCATGGAAACAAAATTGGGGGAGGGCCCCAAAGAATTTTACTGCACAAAAACCCACAAGCGCACCCGATTGTACTCTTTTCTCGACAAATACGCATTATTCTTTCAGTTCTTTCTTAACCATTGTTTTGCTTCACTTCATCGCATGATCGGTCAGCGCAAAAACACAAGCGACAGTGAACTAAACAATGTAAATGCATGCAAATTTATTGCTACCCAGCACGAGAGTACAGCACGGTTATTCGAACTAGTACACCGATTTCTTTGCATGCATTTTGTTGTCAGTGTGACTCATACCTCCGCTCAGTGATGTTCATCGTACATATGGGTTGTGTATCTTCGAAAAGTATCTGCAAGGTAGCGGACTGGATACTGTAAAGGTGGATATCAGTAAGCGGGGTAACACTGTCGCTGCTCATGTGGACGGAAATACACAAGCAAACAGTTGGGGTTATTGCGCAACAAGCGATAGCTAATTAGTTATCGCTAGTTACGTGATAATTTCAAACATAGGTTGCCTTCTAAAAATTATTGTCTTCAGAAGGTGAATTATGATTGACCTACTACGCTAGTATAACACAGTTGAAACGTGAACGTAGTTCAAAAAACGGAAGCGCAAAATTATGAATGGTAATCCGTCTTACCTGACTCGCGGATTTTTAATGTAAGTACACGTACTCCAGTGATTTGAAATGTGAAAAAAATGCAATGCAGTTAAGATAGCGATGAACATTATTTTCAATGTGTAGTATTCTGCACTTTGTTCTGAGAGTATTCATCAATGTTAGAAGGCTTTTCGGTGATTCGGGATGGTAATATCTCTCAGACTTCATTATCAGTCGTCGGTCCTCCAGTGGAATGTTTCATCTTAGGAACCATCCAACATTGTCTTGTAGAACTGTGTGTTTAGGAGGGGTTACATGACAATACAAAGTTCCTAAAGGGGAATTTTGAAAGAAAGCTTCCATCATTACCTTTTTCATTACTGCATAAGGGAGCCTGGTGGAGTGCGAAGCGAATGCACTGGCACTGTTTGATTCCACCATTTCTGGGGTGGCTCTCCACGGATATCTATTTTGCATTTTAGAATAGATATGAAAAAAACATGTGTCAAACCAAAAGGTGCAGCATTCGCTTCGGTCAAATGTGAATGGCCACCCTTGTGACTCCTCCTTGAAGTCTGCCAGCATCCAAAGCACTTATTCAGCTGCGCGAATCTTTTCCACTTCCGGTGAAGAGTGAACACCAAACGCCGATTTCTTATTTTTCTGTTGAGCGTAACCAAAATTCCGGACTAACGTGATGACACTCAAAACTAAAACCCGACAACCTGCCGGAACTTGGAGTCAAACCACACTGAGCAAAAATATTTGTGAAAAAGTTACGCATTAGAACAAAACGACGGCATCGGAGGTTTTAACATACAGACACTAACATCATCGCAAGAATTAGAATATTTATAAGAGGTATACAACATCAGAAACTCTCACGTATTTAGTGTCAAACCCTATTTCCACGCAAAGCATCAGTTTGCTCCCGAAGTGTTTTCATTGAGCTTCTTTTGAAATGGGCTTTGCGCTGGTTGCGGTGTGATCATTCCATAATTTTACATGTAACACATTTGATTGCGTCCCATTTCCAAACCCCACAGGCGTTTGTTCTGCGAAGAAATTCTCCGCAACGAAGGGGCGTTCAAAACCCCATATGGACCGAATAATTTGCTGGATATACAAATTTTGGACGCTTTCGTGCAATCGACGAGGCCTTGCGATAGAGTCTGATCAAGTGTTCGCCAGATTCTGACATCTTCGGTCCTTTCTCGTCAAAGGCGACTTGTTTCTACATTTTCCCGATGCTACACACATCGACTAGTGACGAGATTCCATGACGACGCAGCTGGGCGTATTTTTCGGCGTGACCTTGAACCAATTAAAACATCGGCTCGTACATAGCCTTGTAAAAGATAAATTGATGCAACATAATATTTTTTGGACTGAACACGCTGAACTCGCAAACCATCTTCTTTCTAAACGTACGCGTTATAGCTTTGTCAACTGCAATTCTTTTTTCTTTGATCACGCCCGATTTGCTGACGGATTTCACATTTGTTATATTAAATAATTTTATATCGCCTCAATTTTCTGCGATGATCAAACTCGGCTTGAGTATCTCACTTTCATGTATAGCCATCTAACTAAATCTGACAGACAGAGAGTGTATTAGAATATTATCTTCAATTAACTATAGAGGACGCAGTCAAAGCTGTGCGTTGATTTACTGTAGATACGAAGATTAAAGTTGTGCCATACCCACTTTTATAAACTGGTACATTTGAACGCATTAACAACAGCGCCCGCCATTCAGTAACAACACGGTTCCCAACATTGACTAGGAAATAAAACTTTGTCCACTATCTCCACCTTGCTGGTTTCGAACACGGTACTCGCAAAGCTCCATCATTGTAGAATATTCCTAATTCTGGAATAGATTCCAAAGCAATATTAGAGTTATTAACAACGTTCATGGCTTTGAAAAGGACGTGGACAGTTATCTTGCATCATCCAACGCAGTGTTTTTATTGCAACTTCGTGTATCCTCTGAAGAACCCTTTGAACATGACCCGGGAGACATCTGACCTTCAGCTGCGGATAGCACACAAATCCGCTTCCGCTACCAGAACTCCTGAAGACATCTTGTTTAAAACAGCCTGTAATACTTTTGCCCTTTACCCGCAACCCCATCTAGCATTTATCTGTTGTATACTTGCGAGACCTTTGGAAATCAACATTATCCTATTCATGGGCAGCATTGTGTATGCATTACTCAGATGACCGGAAACCTATTAATAACTATAAAAATATTGATGTTTTATACAGCTATGTTTCAAACACACATGCACACAGGAAAAAGGTTTATAATCCACACACACATTTATCCGTATTTATAACATCGTCCGTCATAATTCAGTAACGTTGGTACGCTTCCACGTTAAAATTAACGGTAACCAACTTCAAGTAGTTGCTGATTACCATCCAATTAGTATATACATATAAAACCTCATGGAAAAGGGAAACTTCCCTACTCATATACCTCACACAATCGCTTGGAAATCTCGCGTTACCCTTTATTTTACCTTCGCTGCCTCCAACCCTCTTCGTAAACCACCTCACAATTTGTGTGTGTTGCAAGATACCGATTTCAATTTTCATGTCGATTGTTTGGAGCAAACCGATGAAAAAGTCAGTAACAATCATATCCTGGAGGTTAGTATTAGTCACCCAATCGTTGCGCCAATCTTCGGCTATCTGCTAGCGTCAAATATTTCATGAACTAACACAAGTAACAATATCGTGCAAAAGCCTGCCGAAATTAAACCTTACAATATTTGTAGTTGCCCACATGACTTTTACATTTTCCAATTTATCACGTAAAATGTTTCCTCACTCTTGATCCCACAAATACCTGGTATACGAAAAGCTATCCTACAGCGTCCGAACACACAAAATCCCATACCGGTTGAACCATTCGCGAGATTCAAAACGTCCGACCGTTTTCGAAACATCAGCGAAGTCCTGTCCAACAATCTGTCAATGTATCCACCAGCTTTTGACGGTTCCTCCTCTGCACCGTCCCGACTGACTTATCGGATCTGCACAGCAAAACTGTATTTTGGGAAGTCAACCTGATACTGACTAACTTCTGATTTCCTTGGCCAAGGGATATGATACGAAACTTCCATCGTCTGGACAACGAGGCGCTACATAGCCTGAATTTCGCCCACCCATGAATCGACAGTATCCCAATCACCAACTCCAGCCCCGCGGAACACCACACCTCAGCGATTTTGATATTATTTTCCAACCGTCTAAGTTTCAATTCAGCGTGCTCTCGGTGGACCATTTGAACGCCATATCAACTCAGCTGGCGTACACCAGCCCGTCGTGAGTGTGGCTGTTGTCAGAGGTTTTCCTTAACCCATTTTGACTGGTCAGCTTTGTCGTTTCACTGACACTACTACCGTCGTTTCCTACCCAACCTTGCGGACATATCGGAATCACTCACTGAGTTTTTGAGTTCCAAACGGAATAACCTATTAGAATTACGTGGGGCATCAATAAAGCAAGTAAATGCACAGACAACATCCATTCATTATTTGAATGTCTTCACTCCTACCGGTATCACTACCGGTGCTTTGAATTTGGTTGTTGAAGCTGTAATTCAGCATTTGGCTGATGAAAAATCGTAGCCTGTCTCGTTTATCTATCCAACTCTTTGAAGCCAGCGCAAGCCCGCTGCAGCACTTACAGCTGTGGGTTATTGGCAATCTGGTTTGTCATTGAACACTTCCGTCGTTCTGTTGAAGAACGTATATTTTATGTTTTTACCAACCACGAGCCATTAACGTAAGCTTATCGGCCAAACCTGACCGCTATTTACCACAGGAGTTACGCCAATTGAATCACATTCTCTAGAACGCATCGGATATCCGATGCGTCAGGTGAGGACAAAACGCAGAAGCCGACGCTCTACAGAAAAAGCCCGACTGGCAAACACCACGTTCGACAATCTCGTAGACTTTGTGAACATAGCTAGACTTCAATCTAACGATCCTGACACAGATAAACACGAAATTTTGTTAGCACTCAAAAAGTAGCGCATGAGGGGGTAATACTTAAGTGTGATTTTCCAGCAGGACCAGTGGGCCCTATCGTTTCGCAAAAAATGCGTAAAACGCTCCTCGATGCTCTCCACAATATAGCACATCCAGAAGTCAAGAGATCCGGACAACCTATTTCTAAACGATTCGTTTTATTCGGCATGAACAAAGACGTTATTCATTGGATACGTTTCTGTTTGGTTTGTCAGCAGGCTAAGAATCATTCTCATACCCCATACTCTGCTTGGATAATTTTTGTCTCCTGACGATCGCTTTGCCCACGTGAATACTGACTGTTTGGACCCCTGCCAGCACCAAAAGGTTTCCGATATCTCTCCACGTGTATCGACAGACTTGATCGGTGACCAAGAGTTTTCCCGTCTTGTGAAGACACTACCCAAACCCTGGCAGAAACATTCGTAGTCGGATGGGCTTCAAGTTTCGGAGTATCGCCCACTTCAACTAAACATCGTAGCCCCCGGATTGAACCTCATTTATCAGAACAATTCACACGTCTTCTTGGCATTCAACCCATTCGCATCACAGTGTTTCGCAGCTCAACGCAATGGATGAAGGCTTTCACCAGATGTTGAAATCTGCCTTGAATGGAAAACTAAAACCAACCGTTTGGTTTGGTCGACTACCACTTGTGCTACCTGAATGACGCAATTCTGTTCATGCTGATAGCTAGTGCTGTCCAGTATAACTTACTAAAGGCACCAGCTTGCGTTTGCCTGGTCAGTTACGAATCCATTCGGACAATGCCATCTCTCCTGACCCAACAAACTACGTAAGTTGCTTGCAAACTGACTTGACAGCCACCGATACTGCAGAGCAAACCCATCGGTTATTTTAACAAGCTGACTGATTGTTCACAGGTATTCGTCCGCTATGACTGGCTCCATGAATCACTGCAATAAACAAACAGTGGTACTCATATTGCTTTGAATCGTTCGTACAAATGTCATACGTTGGAGATCGATGTATCACGCAACAATGCATCGATAGAGTGTCTCAGTAAAGTGGGATGACTGTCTGAGTTCACTTCAACTGGCCGGCACACTACCCGGAAATCTCCCCTGGAAGATCATCCTGGTCGATTGTTGCATTTCCCTAACTGACTCGTGATCGGCGTTAGAACTTAACCCCACAGCTATCGTCCCGACTTCTCACTCAGCCCAACACATGTCAAGCCGTTTAGTCTAAGTAGTGCTTACTGTCTCAACGTGCACATATACGCTCACATATTCACTCTCCCGAAAACCTTCTCCGGCATCCAAACGCATGCACGCGCGCGTTCACCAGCTAAACACTCAGTCAACTGAAATGTTTCATCTGGATGTGAATCGGTGCGATGGAGGCACAGACACACGCGACGCACTTGGACTCGGATCGTAACAGAAAACACTACACACAACTGAACAGGACGCGCCACATTCCTGACCAACGCTACGGCACGGAACTTGTACACTAATTCCAAAATTCAAGGTCTAAAGTATTGATATGACCTTTTAGCTGATTATCTTTGAGATGTCGTTATTTGTTAGTGGGTGCTGAAGCTGCCACGGTCAAGAATTCCACTACAAATAACCCCATTAGTGACTTCCTTTGGTTTTCCTATTTTCACTGTTTGAGTGCGGCTTCTAAGATGCAAATAAAGCCCGCCAAACACGGGGTGTTGAACGTCAAAAAGCGCTGATTTAGCCAACAGGCGCATTCGAGGTACATGATCAAATGGTTCTTGCATATCTGAAGTAATACTAATAATCAAATCATCTACGTCAACACATGGTTCCAGAATTCCACCTAACCTATCATGTACTGGCGTTTGGTAAAGAAACCATGCTTCCAAAAGCTTGCGAGGCTTTGTGACACTGAGACCTCGACAATATCCGTCTTCGTCATCCTTCTAAACGTACTTCAGAAGTTAGGGCTGTGGTCGTTAGGGCGGTGGTTATTAACATCCTGTTTTGGGAACATTTCAGAGACGCGTAACAACTGTCCTGTTCCACTGGGGAGGAAGGTTGCTGGATAAAACTGATAGCAGTAACAAAATAAACCAAAGATGATTATCTCTTTGCCACCTTATTTGATAACTACTGGTGAGATTCCATCAGATTTGAAATGGATTGTGCATTTGATGGTAACAAATTACAAGCAAATACTTCTAACATAAGTGAGAACATTGCTGAAGACTCTATTTGCTTGATTAGAGCATTGCTGGTAATATGGTGCTTTCTACGATGAACAAAGCAGCAAAAGATGAACTGAAGATTTTGCATAGTTCAGCGAAGTTATGTTTGAGAGTACTAGCAGTTTTACAAGGACCCTTCCCAATATCGTTGCGTCTTATTAGTTACACTAGTTCAATGACCCGTTGCTCCCTACCGAGCATAAACTTTTATTTTGATATGGTACAGTTGAGTTTTGTGTTCTTTTCCCAAGCAAGCTGTCCACTTGAATTAGTAGAGAGACGTCTATTGTCTCTCTCAGCTTCAACTTAAGGCCTCTGAGATTGTCAGTCTCATTTGGAGTAAGGATCCGTTTCTGGTACATACGACTCGGCGCATCTCGTATTTATATGTTGCAGGAGGTGGATATAAGGGGCAAAATGTGAAACAAACTCTTCGGTTGCTACGTTTGGTTCAAATTTGAGAAAGAACGTGTTCTACTGTAAGGGTGACTAGCGGATTAGGGAATTCAGGACGGACTAGGAAACAGCAGCTTTCGGGTATTCTATACCTCAGTGCACAGAAATTCGAGTTATTCGGTCATGGGCTGAGATGGAAAAATGGTACAGTATCTTTGGAAAAAGGAGGCATTCGGATAAATGAAGTTGATCAGATGACAGGATATAACTGGAACGAAGCAGTCACTTGATGGCGTTGTGGCCACTTCCTGGAAGTTCTTCGAGGACGCATATTCAAACAGACGAGCGTTCAGAGCCACAAAGGAACGTTTGGTTGCCGTGGTCAACGAAATCACAAGTGATAAATCCATCGTAAATAGAGTTGAACCTTCTGGCATATACCGGGTGGTTTTACTCGTATTGATAGTTAGATGAGACAATGATCTTACAACTGACTGTCCTTCCCCTTCAAAATTTTCTTCGAAAACAGTCGACCTTTTGACCGATTTATCCGACAGAACATGTCGATATCACTTCTGCTTAACTGTTCACGCATCCCGCATCAATCACAGCAAGCAAGTTGACTCTATTATTGATCGCTCGTCCACGTACACTCGATCCATGAGCTATTACCTTCTTTTACGTTCAGTTGCCACCACCCAGCCTGCCTTAAATGCTACCGAATTTGTAACTGGTTTGTCTGGTCTGGAGAAGCTTTTTGTCAGAAGTGGAACGTCGCCAATGAAACGAGTTACTGATTGATGAACAAGTTGTTCTGACATTATGAATTCTTATGTTTTCAAGAATGTCCTATCAGATTAATTCGGACAATACTTTCAGGCACGTCTAACGAGGTCAATGAGCTCGAAAATTACGAAAATCAGATTTACGACAAAAAGACGAGAAGGGACGAAACCAAAACTGCAAAAGCAACCAATTTAAGTCAAAATAGGGCTGAAATTCACAGAAATCCTGAGCGGTACCTGCATAATTTTCCTTTTTTGTTTTCGGGTAAAATCGCGCGCAAAGTGTAATAGCTAGAACTATGTAACCGTTCAGTGACGATTAAAGTTCACATAGTTATACGTAGCCAGTTGATCCAATAAATTCATTTCTCCACATCCAATGGCTGGGAAGATGATCTATCTTCGGAAAGGTTAATGAAAAGTGTTCGTAAAAACTGGATTTACTACTGTACTAATTGGATCAACGTACAAGAAAATGAAATCTCTCATTCAGAATGTGAAAATCCACAGAACTTGAGCGAAGCAATTACCCGTACAACGAAATTGGCCGCTAGACACCGCTCAGTAGTGCGAACGATAAAGTGGACTTGAGCTCATTCAATCAAATTGTCATTGGCTGGGCTGAAGCAAAAGACTGCTCACGCATTAAAAGACGATGGCAAGTATGACTTTCTCAAGAAAAATGAAGGAGGGGAATGTCTAACTTTGACATTCAGAAAGTTACAGGGGTCAGACTGAATAACAGTGAAGGAAACGTTGGCAGTAGCCGATATAGGAATAAAGATGGTTAATGCAGTTTATTTAAGGAAGGTAATAAAACGTAGGATTACCTTCCATTACTAATCATACGAAGTTCAATTATCTCAAAACTAATGCAACAGACCAACCAAATCAACAACGACCGACATTATTTTGTCCTATAAATAGGTTTTGACAGTTGGATATTGAAACCCAATTTGAAAACCTCAATATTCAACTCAGTGGTCTCCCAAACCGTCAGCAGCTGTTAATGCTGAACTGCTCAAAATAATCTCAGCCTATTGTTATTATTTTTATTTGACCAGATTAATTTTCGTGTCAGACAAAAACAGCTAGAGGCCCGGTGACGAAAAACCGCTTGGCTCGATGAAAATCTGTGCCACAGAATATGAATATAACATCCAGACATGGCAAGGGTGCTGGAACCGTCAGAGTTGATAGGGCTGCTTACTTAAGTAAAACTAATGCGCTGCCGGGAGATATTACCAACTTTTTCAACATGCGAAACGATAGGGACAAAACATCAGTTAATGAAAGTCATCAGCAAAGCACACTTAGTTTTATGAAGCAAAAGAACCTATAGGAAGAATTAAACCAGTAGGTACTGTAGTTCTCAGACTGTACGTGTCAAATCGTTTCCGGGGGTTTAGGGTAATTCACTCATTAACGCGTACTCGACAATTCCAATAACGCTCATTCAGACGGTCGGGTAAACGGGACTATCTTCCAGGTCCATAAAATGTCAGCAAAAGCGATCGAAAGGATTGGAATTCACACGGTGAAGTTTAATAAAATTACAACAAAGGTACCTTCTCACCTTGAATGTGAATCAACCGAGTACACAAATGATTCCGCAAAAGAGTTCGAAAGTAGGCAGGTAAGCGCGTGTTCACTAACAGCCACCAGTCAACGGGAAATGACCTCATTGAAACAATTGGGTACAGTTGAAAGTGAAAACGTGTCAAGCAACATCAAGAGAATAGCTTTTAACAGATAAACAATGATAGTTATAGAAAGGAAAAAAGTAAACATTTTATGTGCAGTTATGATTGTTTCTGCGAAGACAAATAAAAGCAGATTAACGATAGGCTTCTTACAAACGAACCAAACACACTTCAACGGATTCGTTGTTCCGCATCATACCAGACAAAAGATGACAAACGTAACGGGCGAACTTCAGCATATCCAACGCTGCGTGGTACCCAAGTTACATGGAAACGATGTACCACTGCAACCAGCTTTAAATAGGTGCAGCTTTCTCTACTGCGCATCGGCAAAATGGTTCGCCACGCTGCTACAGCCAGTCAGAAAAAAAAGCAATTAGCAGCTTGAAGGATTCCTCCAAATTTGTTGAGACAATAAGGCAGCTGAACGTAGTAAGCAATCGCCTATTATCGTCTGAAGTCACATTCTTCTTCAGCAATATCTGACCGAGTGAAAATATTGAGTTCCTTGCACAGTATATTGAATAATAATATAATAATATAATAAT